>BQNB010091445.1:7911-26876 GCA_026074375.1 Tanacetum coccineum
CCACGGATTATGCTCGATTCATAAATATGATATATTTATGTTTATGGGGTTCGATTCATAATGTGTGTTGTGGTGTGTGTTTGGTGTGAATGAAAATATTTTTGGGATGACTGCAAATTTGATGCGTTTGTGTTTTTTATAGATCTAGTAGTAAGGAAGAATACTATGAATTTGATTTAAAAGAAAAATACTATGGAGTAGGGTGAGCATTGGGCGGATCGGTGCGGATTCTGGCAAAAACCACACCGCATCCGCCATTGCGGTTTTTAAAAAGTGAGGATCCGCAACCGCACGGTTTTTGTGGTTTCGGTTTTGCGGGTTTTAACCGCACCGCACCACCACTTATAATTTATGTAATTAATGTGGATTTTTGCGGTTATTGGTTTACAATGTTGTTTTTTACGGTTATAACAATGCATATATTTAATGAAAACACACACACCACTTAGAATATTATTGATAATATGCACTAGAAGCCTTATAACACACATAAAATAATCAATGTGTCGTTTTTCGATTTTAAATAATCAATGTGCGGTGCGGTGCGGGGTTTGTGGTGCGGTTATACGGGTAAAACTGCAACCGCACCGCATTTGCGGTTTTTTTTTCTTTCTTAAAACGATCCATCGGTTTTTTCTGTGGTGCGGTTTTTGTGGTGCGGTTTTTTACGGTGCGGTTTCTGCTCACCCCTACTATGGAGTATGTGGTGTGAATGAAACTTTTTATATATTTGGTGATAACTTTTTAGGGATAATTTTTTTTTATGTGGTGATGGCGATGATGATAAAGATAGAGGCAAATGTATTATTTAAAAAAATAAGAAAAATGAACGGAGGGGTATTTTAGTCATTTTAGTTCGACAAATGACCAAAAGTGGAATCAAAGGTTTGACACACGGACGTTTTTGTAATTTCGATAATCGACGGACCAAACGTGCAATTTGACCAAACCAACAGGACGATTTTTGCAATTCTCTCAAAAAATTAAAAAAAAAGTAAAGAAGTTGTTTTAGCTTCTATGAGAGAAAAAATGGTAAAAATACTCAATTAAAAAAAGAGAAAGAATAGATTTTTTTTGGAACAGAGATTTCATTTCACTCCTCACAAATGGAGGTAAATTGAACAGAACAAGTTACATCGAACATAATGGGCAAAATCGAAACCGATTTGCCAAACAAAATACACAAGGTAACAAGTTGAGCCAAAACAAAACATACACCATAATGGTTGTGACAGACGACAGCAACACCATACAAGGGTGGGGGGAATCACCAAGGTGAGCTTTTGGTAGACACAACCATATGAAGGTGTAGCTTGACAAAAGTACAAACTGAACATCCCTAAAGACGCCAGGCGTAAGCCACACAGATCTAAAGCCGAAACCCAAGGCAGCAGCAAGCCCTAGATGGCAGACCGCAACAGTTCTGAGCAGAAGAGACCGGATGGTAACGGATCTGAGCAGAAAACAGCAGCGGCGGCGGCGGCGCTGATGGGAGATGACGGATCTGTGGGTAAGGGGCTTTTATTGTGGGAAGGGGAAAATGTACAAGAAAGGAAAAGGAAAAGGAGGTCCAAACGGCCGGCCAAAGCCGACCGCCGAAGAATTGCTTTTTGTGTGTGTGTGTGAGAGAGAGAGAGTTCTAGACAGTGGTGGGTTAATGGTAAAACAAGCAAAACTAGCTACTAGTATCTTTATCTTTTATCAACATGGTTTGGTGCTGGATTTTATTTGTTTTGATCAGCTCTTCCTCTCATGCAAACCAGTTTAATCAGACAACATAGATAGAATATGTCACCTTGCAAGAGTTAACTTCTTTAAAGAAAAAGTTCACAACAAAAAAGAAACAAAAATTCACGTATCAGCATATATGATTTTTGGCAAGGATTGAGATCCTCTAAAGTTTATATCAAGGTTACCGGTAAAGTTTTTTCACAAACATAATAGCGGGGCCTACTGAGAGAACCGGTTTATTTTATTTTTATGAGAGAACTTTACCAGTAAAGTTTATATAAACATTAGAGGATCTCAATTATTTTGATAAATTATTTTACTAATGTTGTACACAATACAAGATTTTGGCACGTTTGTACTAGGTCAAGTGGGTGTGTTTGGTTGAAGCTTTGGAGGTATTATTAAGTAAGGAATGATTAGGCTAATCATTAATGATGGTTGGTTTTTTATAATGTAATAAGCCATTATCTACTAGGGTACTACTATGAGAAAATTCCTGTTTTGGACTGCCGTATAGTCCTTTTGGCGCCATTTGGTCAACCTTGACCTCATATTCCCATTATGCTTATACTTTACCGCTCTACCTATTTAAATGATCGACACATGTCCAATAAAGTGTACTTTTTATTGGCCCACCGCTTTATAGAAGATTACCGAAATACTTAACCACTCTTTTGTTTGTTTGTCCATGTCAGATGCTCTACCGCTCTATCGGCGGTTGCTCTACCCACTTAGGGCATTATGCCAAATCTAAACTTTTTTCCAAAAGATTTTATCGTAATTCGTGTCAATCCTTTTACCAAAACACATAGTTAATCTTCTTTTCTCTCTCTTCACACACACTCACAATCACACACAGTTTCCCCGGTCGATCCAAAGAACTATTCTGATAAAAAATACCATCATTCCAATCGTTCTTTCAGGCGCTCACTATATCTTCGTCAATCGTTTATACTATCATTCCAATTGTTCTTATCATGGCTGAAAGACAATATGCAAGTTTTTATGGCTGAAAGACAATTGTTCATGCTATATTATTCAATGATTATTGATTTTCTGGCAAATTTTTTGTGAGATATAAAAGTTATTTTCCCTAAAGCGTTCTTCAAAGGTTTTAATCCCCAATTTTCTGGCTTAGGTAGACCAAAGTTTATGGCAATTAGAAAATTATTCATACTATTATTATGTAATTATTGTTTTTTTTCAAATTATTTGTGAGATTTAAAATTTATTTTCCTTAAAACGCCCTTCAAAGGATTTGATCCTCAATTTTCTGGCTTAGCGAGTTTAAAGTAGTGTAAAAGTGCAGATGTGTCATATGTTTTGGTTTTGAAGTGGTTTATGACATGTAGGATCATGTCTCGAAACTGAACTTTAGATGTGATGAAGGAAGTCACATTACATGATCACCGTGTGATTTTCCAAGTTTACCTGATTTGAATAGGCATTATATGTAACAACCTGGGTTTTTGGCTGACGTTTATCCCGAGCCGCGATTTATTTTCTATGTTGGATTTGGAACAATCACCTTTCTTTTTTAGCGATTTTATAAAAATCATTGTTTTTTGCTATGTCGCAAGCCGTGCTTAGCATTTTATCCGTTTAAGCGATTTAAAAATTTTAATATCTCATATTTATGCTTCGAAAGCTAATTATTTTATTTTTAGTATTTTACGACCTTTTCTCGCGTTTTAGCCGAAACCGCGTCGAAAGTTTTGTTTCTACATGATTTAACAATTTTATTAAAGGTTTTTGATTTGACGAAAGAAAAATATTTACGAAATTATAAACCCGAGCCATTTTGGCCCGCTATAAGCTAAAACAAACACCCTTGTACAATTTTTTTTATTTTTTTATTTCTTTGTAAGCTATGAAAGTTTAGGGACCAAAAGTGTCAAAAGCCCAAAGTACCCACCTTATATAAACACAAAAACACACACATTTCTCATTTATATAACAAGAAAAATCATCTCTTTCCCCTCTCCCTCTCTTTGCGTCCGACGAACCACACCACCACCAAAAACCATCGTCAGGCCACATGCAACACGATCCGAATATAAAATCTTCATCTCTTCACTAATCTAAACATATCCACACAAAAAGTTTCAACATGCATTGAGTATTTTTCAAGATTTTGATTTGAGCTAGGTCTTGGGTTTTTAATTAAAAATCAAGCTGGGTTAAATTGGATCTAAGCATTTTGAAAGATTTGGGTTGTTAAAAAGATTAAGAAATGATTGTTTCGGATTGTTGTTGGTTTCGGCTAGGATCAAAACAAAGGATGAAGTTCGTGTTTGATTTAGATCTCGTTCATACTTGTTGTTGTAAGTATTCTTGAACTATTTTTGATAATACATTTATAAGATTTGGTATATTTGAAGTTGCATGTTATGGATCCACATATGAATGGGTTAGATTAGGTGATTAAAGCGTTTGGATGATTGAAATATATTTAGATGACGGAGATAGGTTAGCTAGGAGTATTCTTGATGTCATTGCGATGAGAAAATGGTGATTCAATGGGTTTATAATTAGGCATTTTCGATCCATAAGTTGGGCCTAGATTTCGAGGGCCGAGAAAATATTAAAACTGTTTTTTGATTTAGGAATATGATAGAGTTCGTCCTAATAAACGTTTCGGTAGGTGGATTGTTCCGTAACTCTTAAAAATGAAGATTTTACGGTCAAATGAAGTTTATAAAAACTTATATTAAAGTTTCAGCTTTTTTATAAAAATTAAATCTGTGCAGAAAATAAAACGCCCGTTTTGAGCACTTTCGAGCCCGTTTAGGCCATCCGGCAAAACACGAAAGTTGTCCGGAATGACGTTTCTCTTTTACGATGTAAATTTTAGAGTCTAACGAGTTAAAATGAATAAATTGGACCAAACCAAAGATTTGAAAATAAAAGTATTTTCTATTAGTGTGCAGAAAATTAAAGGGGCAAAACGGTCATTTTTTAGTCCGTTTCGGCCTTTCGCCGAAACTAGAAAATTGTTCAAAATAATGTTTTACATGTCCGGCAGAAAAAGCTAAGGATAAGGATAGCTTAAAACGGGTCAAGACCAAAGTCAACGACTAGGGAAATTATATATAAAAAGTCAAACGAGGAGTTAAAAGTGGCGATTAGTCATTGTAAGGATTGTACGGGTTAATGAAAATAATAATAAATATTATTTTTGGGTTAACACTATTTTAAGACCATCGGTCGTTTCTAAATATGGAAAGTCTATAAATAAAAACTTATATATATATATATATATATATATATATATATATATATATATATATATATATATATATATATATATATATATACACACACACACACACACACACACACGAAGTGTAACGTCGGGGTTGTAATTAAATAGTTAGGCATTGGTGTATTGGAGATTGATAAAAGAAGGAATTACTTTTGGTATTAATACAACCGGACTTTCTAAAAACGGTAACTTTCCAAAAATAGTAACTTTCTAAAAATAGAAATTTTCCGAAAATAGAAAGTTTTCAAAAGAGTAACGCAACATAGTTAAGAAGGGAAATCTTGGATTCTAATAATTTAATAGATAAGGATTAAGGGCGTCGGTGTGGATCCCATAGCATGTTACTTTATATATATAAGTATATATATATGTTGCGGCGATCGTATGAGTGGATGATACTCTACTATTTCTCTAATTGCGCGACATGATTCTAGGTCGTGGTTGAGCCATTTGTTTGTTGATATTCCGTGATTATGCATTGTTGGTCTATGTCTTCAAAATCAAGGTGAGTTCATAGCCTCGCATTTAAATCTTTTAAATGTTTTAAAACCCACGAGGGAGATACATGCTTGTTTTGAAAATCGAACGCCAGTGGTTTTGATATGTGAATGTTGTTTCATTGCTATGAGTTATGTCCCTAGCTGTGGCCGTTAACTTATCTTTCAGGGTAAGACGCTTGGTACAAATAATAGATCTATTAGAGTGACGTCTTGTCCGGGGTCTGAATCCTGAATTGAATAGCGAACACCCTGTAACGGACATTTTGTATTGAGTCAGGGGTGGCGGCATACCACCCTGTTATGATTTATCACCGGTGGTGTGATAATGGGTAAAGTGTCGGTAATGGGCTCTAGCATGTTTATGACTTGTGTGTTGTACAAGTTATGTGATGAATTATACTTGTGTTCAAAAGGTTTTATTATAAACTCTATGGATGTACTCAACATTATTGTTGACGTTTTTAGCAGGTTTATCTCAGGTTATTTGCTTTCTTGGATGGGAACAAGGTGCAGATATCAAGATTTAAGGCTCGGTGAAATATCACATTCGATAAAACCATTTTTGGCTTCGAGTCGTATTATGGCTCAATGGATTTTGCTTTAAATTGTTTTGGGGACCTGTACAACTCTGATAAATTAAATAGAATGTGAAACAACATTTTGAAATGTATTTTAAAACGTCTTAATAAAAGCCGTTTTCTATGACTTATACGTTTGGACTATGAAGTAGCACCCAAAGTGGTATTCCGTTGCGTTGTGATTTTTGAGGGTCTTACAGTATAGATCTAGGGCAATGCACCTAGTGGATGATCTCTTTCATCTAAGTAGGTTATATATGTTTTATGTTTAGTTCTTTATTCCCCTTGTTTCATGAATGATTGACTTAACAGTAATGTATGAAACTAAGTTAGGAGTTTCTTAGGTTTGAATATGTTCATTGTTAAGAGTTGACACATATCATAATAAGCCGAAATGGTGATACCTTTTATTTAGACGCAATTTTAATTTTATATTTATTGTTAACATTTATATTTGACAGTTACTTTTGATTTTTTAGGTTCATGATGCTAAGGTAAGTATTAGATCTAAATTACACATTCTACAAACCATTCGATCGAAGTTGAGTTGGAAGGGAGATCGTCTTGGTATGTTTAACCGGACTGTTTTTGGACCATGGTTAAACATACAAACTACCCTACATGATAATCATTTGTTGAATTGTTTACTTCAACACCAAAGGTTCGTTCATAATCCATCTCCCAACCAGCCCTTTATTTTTTATATTAATGGTCGTACCTTAGAATTTGGTAGGGAGGATTTCTGTTTGATTAGTGGTTTTCGGTTTGGCAAAGTGAATTTAGACCCTAAAGAGGAAGATCATTCTGAATTCCATAATCGTGTTTTCCCAAAGATTGCTAACTTAAAGGGTGAACATCTCTTCGAGCTTATTAAGAAAGATGTTGAGTTTAATCAATTGGATGATGAGGATGTTGTATGTGTTTGTTTGATGCTGGCATTAGATTTTGTTTTTATGGGTCAGGAGCTTAGACATGTAATTACAAACCCCATTATAAATTTAGTAGATAATTTTTATAAATGGGATACATTTCCATGGGGAGAATATATGTGGTCATTCTTTCATAAGAGGGATTATAACGTGGTGGCAACTCGTTGGAAATACCATTTGGTAAAGCTGGCAAGCAATCCAAAATACGAGGCCAACTATGTGTTGTACGGTTTTGTTTTTCCATTGAATGTTAGTTTCTTTCATATTCATGTTCTTTCATTATGTTTTTCCATTGAACTTTGTTTTGTTAGTAGTGTATAAGTTTAGAAAACCTTTGACTTGTTTCGCTTAATTTGAATTATACGTATACTATGAAAATGTATGCTTTGAGATTAAGTTATATGAAAATGATGGAATGTATAAAACATCATGTAAGGTGATTGAGGGGTTGATGTAGACTGAACCAATGTGTGTGACTTGTGTATAGATATAGATAGGATGTTTGCAATGTTTGATACAAATATCATCCGTGATAGATCGTATTAGTCTATAAGTACTGCACGTTATATGAGAAGCTATTAGTTTAGGAGTATCTGTTGAATTGAAGGTGTTCAATCCAATCTCATCATTTGAATTATGTTGCATTAGAAGCATCATTTTATTGAGTTGGTTGTGATGTGCTTTGAATTATATGTATGGTATGAAACTGATTTCATTATTAGTTTATGAAATGTATATGAATTATCGTTACTTTTAAGGAAGGTGTTTCATATCAATTATGGTTACGATGGATTATCCGTATGCTATGAAATTGTTTTGCATAAGAGGTCGCATTTCATAACAGATATGGGGTTTGGAGACTTTCTCTAATTCAATCTATTGGTGGCGTAAAGATGAGAATGTGATACCCCGTGGTGTTGCTTGGAGTAATGGATTAAAGTTTGAAAAATCAGGTTATGACAGATTGTTTTATTCAGAAAATTTAACTTTTCACAAACTTACCCCTTCAACTATTGAGATGAATGAACTTTGGTGGAGATCTAGTTTAGATTTTTTTTAAAGGGTCACCTTGTCTACTCCAGTAATTAGATTAGCTAGAAGGGGTAGTTGTAATTCCAAGAGTGTTCATACCCGTGTTCAGACAGAGGTTCGTCATGAGGTACATGTTCGTACTGAGGTGCATAGGTTTGTTAATAAAGAACAGGTGCGTACTCGAGCTGTTGATGAAGTAGATGTGCGAGAGAGAGAGAGTTGTACTTGAGAAAATTGTCAAAGTTCAAGAACAGGAGATCAATGATATGCAACGTTGTTTACTTTCACTTGAGCAACTTACAAAACAACTAAACATTAGGCAATCTGATGTTGATCATCTTGATAAGGTTTCGTCCTTTACATAACATCTTACCTTGTTATAATATTCGAACAAATATCCTTATTTAAATTTTTTACAGAATGGGAATGGATTCGAGAATGTTGTTGTTGGTGGTCTTGACCACCAGTCCATGAAAGGTGTCAGCCAGTGTATGAATGTTGATCATCTTGAAAAGGTTTGTGTTATCTTTACATTTTTGCATTCAAATTTCCTTAATTTTTATTGTAGAACTAGGCTATCTCCTCTTTAATTCTTATTGTAGAACTGGAATGATGTTTTCGAGAATTTTCCTATCGATGATCTTGACCACCAGTCCGTGGCGGGGGTCAGACAGTGTACGAGTGTTGATCATGTTGATAAGGTTTGTGCTTTACATTATCCTGCATACATATTTCCTTTATATTATTCCAACAAACATCCTTATGGAAATCTTTTGCAGTACTTGAATGACGAATCCGAGAGTGTTGCTATCGATGGTCTTATTAGTTTACGGTCCCAAGATGTTCATCATACTTCATAGGTTTGAGCTTTACATTGTAAATATGGTGTATCTATTTTAATTATTAAATTATCTTATTTAATTACCTTTTTTGTAGAAATCTTGTGATGTGGATGATCCTGATTCAAAAGTCAACGATAAAGAAGAATATTGTCATTTTGAACCTTTTCTATCTACACAATAGGTTACAGAACTAATGAAAGACATCTATAACACTCATAGTGGCCCGACTTGTGTTCAGGTAATATATCAATGAATTTTTTTATATTGTTTTTGGAGGAACCTGATTTGCAGATGCTTCATTGTAGGATGTTGGTGTCTTGGATTCGATGGATGTGGATAAACCTTCTTTGGTAAATATGTCTTTCACATTTTCATCTTACTATCAGTATAAGTAATTCGCATCTAACATTAATCTTATGCGATTTTCAGGTAAATAATGTTTTAGGTGATGTGCACGTGGATAGTGTTGTCAAAGATGTTGACGAAAATGACGTTCAAACTGTAGTCGTTCCTTATCAACGCGAGAAGAAACTCAGTAAGGCTTGCCTATCCCCTTATGTCCCGCCACCGTCGACCACTGAAGTTAAATGCAAGAGAAGGCGTCGTAATAACAATAAGAAAAAACAAAAAAAGAATCATCAGAACTGTGATGGAAATGAAATACAACTTTTGCCGTGGAAAGAGGTATGTTAAGCACTTAGTTATAAACTTAGTTAACATGTTTAAATAACTTGATAGACATCCCGACATTTTAGTTCAACTGTCTATGAGATACTATCCAGTAACATTTAAGCACTTGATAGAAAACTTGATATAAAACTTAGTTATAAACTGAGTTAACATGCTTAGATAATAAAAAACATTAGATAATAAAAAAGATCACCTAATTTGTTCCAATTGTTCAGGATCTTACTCGTTCCCCAAGCGCACCAAAAAGAACAGTGAGTGTGCCTAAAGAAATTATGTCGTTATTTCGTGATAAAAAGAAGATGGAGATGCGGTGAAGTTTTCCATGGCTGGAAGACGGTCATCTAAAAGAAATAGATTTCCGGGACAAATTAGTGGGCAGGAGCCACAATAAAAGAGGTTGGCTATCGGATGATGTAAGTATTTTTAACTAGTTAAAGATCAACCTATTAACTGTATTTAGATTTATCTTATCTAACGTTTATCATATTTCTATTTTTTAACGACAACACCTCGATATTTGGATTGAGTATTTGTGGCAGTTCAGGAAGGCCGATGATGACTTGGCTATGGCAAGTCCATATCTGAGTGATATGCTTCTTCGATGGGAGTTTCCTAGTTATTACGCTGATGGTGTCAAGTACGGTGTAGCCTGGTTTGCATCAAGTGTTGAAAAGGTTTGTATTTTTAACCTATATTCTCTTAAATTGATATATATTTAAGGATTGCATAATTTATTATGTTCGAGTATATATGTGTACTTTCCCGTCAACGAAAAGGATTTCCATTGGTGCCTTGCAGAGTTGCACCTTCGTTTGGGTGTGATAACTTTTTATGATAGTCTTGGGGGGCCTTCTGATGGAATAGAAGCCCATCTTTTTTGGCTGGAGTTGAGGCAAACATTGGAGTTTCATATTCCACTTTATATGGATGATGCCGATGTGTTTGAGAAAAAGAATATTGATAAAGACAAGTATTCAATTAGTTTCGATATGCGGATGGAGTCCCAATCCAAGGTGGACTTTATAGTGACTGTGGTTTATGGGTTTGTATATTTTTATACAGGTTGTCCCATTATCTGCCATTGGAGGTGGATGATTCCATCAATGTTGCTTTGGCGTATCATGAACGAATGATTGAATTTTTATGGAAATACAAGATGTTGGTCTAGTGTAGTTTGTATCTGCTCTATGGTTTGGGAAACATCAGACAATTGTTGTTGGTAAACTTTGTTGTGTTGGTAAACTTTTGGAAATCTGACTATTTAGCAGTTACTTATGTTGGGGTAGTATGGTTTGTTTTAATGACTAATGTATGTTTATATTAGCACTAGTTGTTTTCTTTTGTTACAAATGGATTGGTTTTTGTTATTTGTCAAATGATTTGACTACTCAAAATGGGTTGTTTTGGTTATTTGTCTAATGAAACATACTTCTGTTGTTTACTCTAAAGAACAAACATTAGCATCAAAATTTAGATACTAAACAAGATCATTACTTGATATCATTAGTAAACTTTAGATACAATGTGTACTTAAAATGGGTTGTTTTGGTTAATTGTTTACTATAAAAAATTGGTTGGTTTGGTTATACTTTCTACCTCACATGATTTGACTAAATGGGTTGTTTTGGTTAATTGTTTACTCTAAAGAACAAGCATGAACTTAAAATTTTAGATACTAAACCAGATCATTACTTTATTTCATTATCAGAACCATGATTTACAAACCACTTGATCATCACAACCTTTACCATAATTTACAAACCACTAGATTAACATCCATAAACATAAAAGAAAACATCACTTGACCTAGAACTTAAGGAAAACATCACAAATACTAATAACTTAACCCATTGCAAAGATCACAACCGTCTAACCCCAAACCCAAAAGCAATTTAATGCCCACCTTCTAACCCCAAACCCCGACCCATCACTTGCGGTCTAGTTTGACCTTTGCAATAAAAGCATACTTTTCACGAGTAGACTCTTGGGTATCATTGATTAGCTTCATGATGGATTTCGCCTTATCGAGATCATCACCACATAGTATCCTAAGATATGCCATACTGTCAGAATCTAAGGCTGACGCACCAAGTTCTTTGACCTCTTCTATAACATCCACCTTCTTCCTCAATGCATCAGTCACTTCATGGCAAAGATCTGTCAATAGCCTTGTCATGTGCAACTCTCGTTCCATCTCCCTTTCCACAAACAAAAGGATTTGTTCGCTTAGAAGTTCTGATTTCGAATCAATAGCTAGTTGATTTAGATTTGCCATTGTTAGGTTTTGCTTTAGGTGTTTAAATGAGTAAGCATATGAGATATGAGATTCGTATAGGAGGTTGTGCTTAATATATGTGACAACCGTCAAGCCCCGGTTAACTACCATTAGAGTTTTTATAACGTCTCTGTCTAAAACTATGCTTGTTGAGCTAGTTTGGTGTTAGTCGGGGTCATGTTTTCGCTTTGTATTCACTTTGCTTCAGACACCCTTGCTTTATGAACATACTTCTACCTACGATTTTATTTAACGTTAATTAAATATCAATGATATGCTCAAACTATTTTACAACATTAAATAATAATTAGACAAATGAGAGTTGGATAATTAATACTCGTTGACATCTAATGATGCAAGTAGTGAACATATAATCAAGCTATAAGCATATGTTGGCATCAACTGGACATATTTGCCAAGCAACTTATAGAACCATAAATAAAATTTTTATAGAACGTTTTGGAATAAAGAATATTTAATTCTTTATATAACTTTTAATGGATGCACATTACTACTTTTGAATAACAAAATAAATGCTTCTTACATACGTATAATTTTATAAAATAAAAAAAATGTTGAAGGTTTAGTATATATATATATTTAAAATATTTACTGAAATAATATTTGAGGTTATCGCTTCGTTGCAAGATGAGTCTCAACGACTTACAAATAACGCTTAGCGTTATCAGTCGGTTGCAAAAATAGTTTCGCGCACTCCGCGTTGCCAACATCATTTGTAGTTATGTGAGAAAGTTAAACTAATAAAAAAAACTGTACATGATTACCATAAAAATACATTTTAAGAAATACGCATGCATGTCTTTGCTAAATATATGGAGCAACAGATTACGCTAAATGCAAGACGTGCTTGTAGTGAATATTGAACATATGCAGTTTCATCAGTACATTTCGTGTCTTGATTTAATCTAAATGACTGTTACACGATCGTATTTCTTAAATCTTTTATTCCAAACTATACACGATAGAGAGATTGAATATTAATCAACACATATCTTCTCCTTTCTTGTTGTAGTTATAAAATAAGACAACTATGTTTGACTACCAAGTTTTATTTATTATATTTGAATTATAAACAGTAGTCTAAAGTCTTTTCCTCATTGCCTGCACATTCGCTTACTTCAATAGAAAACATTATTTCATGCGAAAATTACTGCAGAGGACGTATTTCACGCTTTTTATTAAGCACCGGACAAGTTTTTTTCACTTTTCTTAAATGGACACAATATCGCTCGATGAGTTGGGCGATATTAATTTTTTGGGCGACATTACACGCGCTGATAAAACAATGAGCCTCGAATAAATCACAACTGAACCAAATAAATCATTTGCAATGTCGCCCCACTTTTTTAATTTGTTAACAATGTCGCCCTTCCTTTTTTTTTTGAGCGATATATATTATTAACACAATGTCGCCTCTTTTTTTTTATTTTGAGCGATATACACCTTTTTTTTGAGCGATATACACTCAAAGAACTAAAAGCACAATCTCGCACGTTTTTTTTTTAATTTTTAGACAATATTCTGTTTTTTTTCTTTTTTTTAGGCGATATACATTTAATGCGCGAAGATGGATTTTTTTTAGGGTTAGGGTTTTGTATTTATGGTTTAGGGTTAGGGTTTTGTTATTTATGGTTTTAGGGTTAGGGTTTTGTAATTTAAAAAATATGTTGAAAGTGAATATTTGTAATGTTTGTGGACGTTTTAGTAAAAGTATATGTTCTATATAATTGTTTTTTACGTGAATTGTGTTGTCTTTGATGACCGCTACGCAATGAACAAAAAATAGTTAGAAATAAAGTTATCATGAATACGATACGATGTTTCAAAGTGTGGTACTTGTGTGTTTTTTTTAATTTTTTTTGTTTGCTAAATGTATATGAATTCAATTTTTATAAGTTTAAAATTTATAATTAAAAACACAAAACTAACATTATCCATTTGAATCATTACAACATAAGAAACACCACATATACAAGATTACATGGCCAACCTTATTTTGACGATTTGAAAACATAAAAACAACAACAATCAACGACATACATGGTTAGCAAATTGGTGTTAAGCAATAAAGCTTTTACATTTCTTTCTAGTTCTTGATCAATTGACGCTTTTCTTCCATGCTCCTCAGCAACTCATCCCTGACCATTTTCAAGTATGTAGCCTTTTTCATGTCCGCCCCTGTCATGCACCCTAGGGCGTAGCTACCATACTCGATAAGTTGGTGATTTGGTAATGAATTAAGCCTGTTAATTTCAGGCCTACGGTTTGTAAATCTATCAGCAAAGCGATGCATCAAGCCTAAAATTTGTTCCTCCAGACAAGCCTCTTCATCATGAGCTTCTTGTAGTGCCATAAGGACAGATAATCTAACGTCATTTGGGTTAGTAGCCATGGTAGAAAATGAGAAAATACAATTAACAATTTTTTGTGATTGACAAAATTAGTTTGAGATTGAGAGTCCCCAAGTTATGTCTGTATATATAAGCTATAAATTTTCGACAATTTGCAGTCATTAGTCACATCATGACTTGTCATTGATTAGTCTTATCCCTGCAGTAAAAAGCAAATTACTTGTCAAATCATGTCATAAATCGCTTAAATGTTTAAGCAATAAACGAAATTGTCATTGAGTAGTCTTATTCCTGCAGTAAAAAGCAAATGACTTGTCAAATCATGTCATAAATCGCTTAAATGTTTAAGTAATAAAGTAGACGGGCAGCCTTATTCATGTGAAATGATAACATAAAAAATACAACAAACAACTACAAACATGGTTGCCATACAACTGTTTTATGCTACATGATTATAGATTCTAGATTGCCTTGTAATAGTCAATGAATTTTTGCTTTTCAGCGATGCTTCTCAACAATTCATTTCTTGATGTCTTCAAGTTGTGTGTGGTACGTATAAACTGAATTCTGGTCATAACAAAGCATGTAAACCGTAGCTATTAAGGCTCATTATTGGCATAACATGCAACATCTTCATATGTATTTCACGGATACGCATTTGCTCAAGCAAACACAGTCAATTCCCACGACAAATTTATTTGCAAGTGTGACCCAGCTTCTAGTTTGGTTTATAGTCTTGTAGAAGTGTTTGAACAAGGGCACATCATTTGCAGAATAATCCATATGTTTGATGATTCAAAAATTTTGTGTGTTGTGAGTAGTAGGGTGGATTGTGAATGATATGCTAGTTGATATAGTGAAAAATTTATAGGTGGTTGTTATCATGTCTTTGTCGTATAAATGTCTTAAAAATCTAAATGACCTGTCAAATCATGTCATATATCGCTTAAAATTTTTAAGTGATAAACGACATTGTCATTAAGTTGTCTTGTCAATGTCAATAATTTTGTATTGAATTATAATGGTTGAAATAAGATTTATTTAAAAAAATATAAACAACTAGAACTATTGAGAAACCAACAAAAAAAACCACCTTCTAAACAATATGTGATACATCATGCATAATCATTATTACTTGTACATATGATTCTTCCATATTTCTTTATGACGTTGAACTTGTTTAGTTTCCTCGTCTTTAAAGTGTTCTTGTTCCGCCCATATCAACCATTATCAAAAGTGTAATCATGTTGTTGTTTACCTCTCTTCTTCTCATCACTCACTTTTGTTAGTCAGTTATGACATGATTTCATCATTCTGCCAAGGTACATTTTGGGTATAATATATTTTTGCTATAATAAAATTTACACCGACGTGGAGTCAATGTAAGATTTCCTAATTTGCCATCTGCAGAAGATAATATCAAAACATCACCAGCATATCGTAGTTTTTCTAAGATTTGTCGTGATTGAAAAGCCATTTGTGGTATTTTATAAAAAGATCATTCCAGCTTTTAACATAGAATATTAGACAAATATTGTTTCATCTCTTCTAGTTTCATTCTTGGAATGGTAATGTTCATTGTTCCACCATTGACATACACCGTTTCTTTTTTGTCATCGATCACCAATTGCCCATTATTATGAACAAGAAAATTGAAAATTGTTTGCGTATACGGAGTATTAGGTTTTGTTTTATCAATAAAGCCTAGTTTACCAAGTAATATTCATAGTAAATCCAACCTTAGTTTTGTTCTGCATTTTGATGTAGATACTTAGTAACATTTTTGTTTAAATATGGTTTCTTCGGAAATGACACCTACAAAAGATTTTTCCAAACAACCATTGTTTGGAATCAACACTGTGCTTAAATCTATAATCTATAGGATGATGAGAAGTGTAAATCTGGAGCTTCCCAGCAACTTTTGCAATGTCGTACATAACATTAGTATCATAATCATTCTTAATTACTTTAATACCTAATAAAGTATGGTTTGGTGGCAACGTGTAATATAGAGTAGTGAAGCGTTTTGTTATTTTTCTCGTAAGATAACTAACCATATCTTCAAAATCCATTGTTGGAACATTAATATTCAGTACTGAACCATCTTGATTATGCTAGGGATTAAGTTTATAAATGTCTCCGTGTGTTTAAAAACTCGAACTCGAAAGTAGTATTAGTAGATGTCGGCATTTTGTGAAAGAAAGAAAGAAGTGTGAATTGAATTATATTCGTTGGAAACACATTATTGTATGCACGTATATTTATAGTAATAAAATTGATAGCATAAAGTTGACAAGTCATGTCATTGTCAGAACTGATAAGTTATTTCGATGTCTGAAATGGGAGTCATTGTGTTGTCACTTCAATGTTTATTTTTAAGGCTTTTGTTTTGGTTACCCTCATCTTTGCAATGTAATGTGAGTGTTGCAGTTGAAACACAACAATATGTTTTATATAGTGTGACCCAATACCGTATCTATAGTAAACATGTCATAGATTGATTTTATGTTTAGAATATTTTTTTGGTCAAACTTAATTTCATTCATTTAAATTAAAATACAACTCACATTACAAACAACAGTACACTCAAAAGAAAAACACAAATCATCCTACTTAAACAATAATGAAATAAAACAAATTACAAGAAATCTTAAATATTAAGAAGAATTAATGACTCTTTGTATGGGCCAATGAAGAACGAACCGCCATCAGCTTCGATACCCATATTATGAAACTCTTGATAAGTACGGTCGTACACTTGTAATGGGTAAAGCATATGTCGGCCGGTATCAACTTCAACAATTGGCTGATCATCCCGAGTAAATCCAATTAATTTGGTCACATTTGGGGAGGGAATGATGAATAGCAATCTCCAAGATGTCACAGAAGCACCATCCACTTCTAACAACCAAGCATAATTATATCGATTCTCATATAAAATGAGGTTTCCTGATATTACAAGAGAGTTTCCTAGGTGAGAAATATAGAATGGATTTGGAAGTTCCTCTCTTAACTCGCTAGGTATCATCTACTCTTGGCATAAAATTGATGTTAATCAAATCAAATGAAACAAGCATGTAAATATTGTTAAAAGAACCATCATCACTAAAAAACAATTCTGAACCACCCAAGAATATAAAACTACCTACAACTGCTTGACCCCACGATCATTTTATTCTGATTAAGACACGGGGCAAATGGTAATTCTCAAGACCGTTTCAAAGTATTGAGCTCAAAGTAATAAACTAACACATCCATGGTCCGCACCATAAAACGAATAGAAATATTAGAAGGGTTAGGTCTAATGTGTTCAGGCCCAGACACCGAAACCCTAAACAATTTTCTAAATTAATGGCTACTCGTCATGTTAAGGGAAAAATTATTCCAAAAGATTTCTTATCTGATGGGTTCCAAAGATTGCCCCCATATAAGAACCATACGGCAAATACACCATTACCCTCAGAAGTGGTAATTGGCATTAGAGATGAAAGAAATAGATTGTATTTAGAGGGTGTATGAACATTGTTCTCTACATAACTCACAAAACATTCGGTACATTGCCTCAAATTTAAATTTAAACAACAAGTTTCACCTTGACGAGAACCAATAATAACAAATATGAAGATGGAACTATCTATTATGAACTTCATAGCTTGCACACCCAACGCAACTCGGAGTAAACACTTAACGGAAGTTTATTTTCGTTATATAGATTTGGATTTCACAAGGTAAGTATCGACATTGTAAACGAAATTATAATACGATTTTTTAAGTGAATATAGATGTTGACTTTCTAGAAGTGAATACTTAGAGTTACAATTTGAACTAAATAGAAGAAGAGCATTCAAAGTAACTGTAGATACAACCCTATTTTTTTCTAGCAAAATAGTGTATTATCAAGTCAACAGTGTGTTATCAAATCATGTCATAAGTCGCTTAAAAAAGTGATCTATTTGAGGTCAGTGAATTATCATATCATTGTGATTACAATAAAACAAGAATTGTCATAAGTCGCTTGAAAAATTAAGGTCAGTGACTTGTCAAGTCATTGTCATGTGAATAAAACAATAATCTTGAAAATATTGAAATATTGACTGATCTATTTGAGGTCGTAAGTCGCTTGAATTAGAATGATTCATTGATAAGGAATATATTACAATTTAACTGGAAAACAAAGAAAGAACATTTAATTTAAACATAAAATTGTTAAAAACCGAATGAGTTAAACAAACTATTTGAACCATTATTATGTAGATCATCTAGATGTTGAGACCCATATTGTTGAGAATCATATTCTTCATGCATTTGAGAAGGGTGTGTGTTAGTTTGCTCATACGTTTGTGTTGGGTATTGGTTCTGATAGTATGGTTGCCCTAGGTATGTGTGGTTCAACCGTTATGGATTGTGATGATATTGGTTATAACTTTGGAAATTGTGATCATATGATTGATTTTGGTTGTAGAAAGCTGGTTGATCATTTGTTTGAAATTGTTGATCATCTCGCCTATGTATGTTTACAGGCGGCTCAAGGACAAATGATTCTTTGCAGTTATCACATTTGTGGCCCTCTTGCTTGCATCTGCTACAATATATACCTCTTGGCTCCTCACCTTGAGATAGTATACGGTTTGTATTTTTTGGCCGACCAGGCTGAGGGTTGTCCATTCGAGCGAAATATTTTTTTGCCATGTTTTAAATTTCAATAGCAAATTTTCTCTCATAAATACCCCTGTATCAACTTTGAAATATTG
>BQNB010091446.1:7170-26876 GCA_026074375.1 Tanacetum coccineum
AGTTGAAGCATGTGCGACAAGGCCCTCCGGGTGCATGGTAGGAGTTGCAGGTGGTACACTTGGACCAAGTACCCATATTCTCTCTTCCTACAGGGTTTACAGTAGTAGCAAAAACATTCCCAGTCCTAGTCCTCTTATTGTCATCCCTACCATTCTTATCCTTGCTAGTTTCCCCCACATTTCCTCTTTTCTTAACTTTCTTAATTGATCCATTTCTCATAGCCTCATCGGTCAATGCACCAAAAATCTGCACTGCCTTCTGCATAGTCTTTGGCTCTATTACTGCCATAATCTTACGGATTCGTGGAGCAATGTCATACACATACCTTTCAATCATCCTACTCTCAGGAGTTACCAAGTGAGGAACTAACCTCGCCAACTCATGAAACCTATTAGTATACGCAACATGGCCAGCCCCGACCATGGCGTGATTCCACAACTCAGATTCCAACTTTTGCATCTCATGACTAGGACAAAACTCTTGTATCATCATAAACTTAAAGTTATTCCATGACATACTAACAACAACTTCCCAGCTTAGCGTGCAGATCAGAGAGTTCCAACTCGTTAAAGCCTTACCCACAAATGAACCAGCAGTGTATTTCACTTTTTGGTCAATACTACAGCCACTCATATCATGCACAGACTCCATTTTCTTAATCCAACAAGTAAGAACTACAGAACCTCCTTTACCATTATATTCCTTAGGGTTACAAGCTAAGAACTCCTTATATGAACAACCTACCCGGTTGCCATTCACTATTACATTCCCAATGTTCTCCTGAACGTTCTCATTAACCACATTATCATTCTGATTTCCAACATTTCCTCGGTTACTATCATGAGCCAACATGGCGGGTAAGAGGTTCTGCAATTGTTGGGCAATTATCGTCGAGAAGTCGGGCGCTCCCCCATTGGCTCCCTCTACATTCCCATTAACTCCCTCTACACCCCCATAACTCCCATACCATGGTCATTTCCTTGACCATTCAAATCATCAACATGCTCATCATTACATTCCCTAGGTCTTCTACCCCTTCTACCTCTACCAACCTGTTCACCTGTTCCCCCTCCTAATGATTTGGCAGCAGGCCGGCCAGCACTTCGGGTCCTCATTCTTGGCGGCATTATCTATACGAGGGAGAACATGGGCAACGTTAGGTAAGTAGGAAGACTCACACATATATATTAAATATCTTACTAATACACGTAACTCCACCCTATCGCTGTCAACATCGATTGTGTAAACAACATTATCAGTATAGTGAGTTGAAAACGCTATAACTATGTAGGTGCGCACCAAACTTATATTCGCATCCTTTCCGCATTCATATCCAAATATTGAGCCCCCATTTCAATGACTGACATACTAAGACACCAAAACCGCAAACACACAAAGGGGCACACAGAAACGGCACACCCGCGCACATAGATGTTAGGATAAAAAAATATGGTGTCTATATGGAAATTCTCTAGTTTTATGTTTAAGTACACAAACAGGACTAAAATGTAATTAGTCCAAAGTGTCCTTGTGTTTAACCTATAAATACTTCTCAAACAAATGAGGGTGAAAGCTCACATTTGTAATTTCCTTTCATTTTACATTTTAATAAAACTTTGAAAATTAGAAAAAGCTCTCTCCTCTCCATTATGGCTTATTCTTATTTTGAGCTTCCCCGACCTCTCGAGATCGTGAATCGAGAAACCTCACAAGTGGTATCAGAGCTGCAGGAGTAATTTGTGATGTTTAAAGCTAATTTAGTTCAGCTTATTCGGCTTATTTTCAGCGTAGTTCGATCAGAAAACGTGGTGTTTTCAGCGTGATCATCATATTCACCAAGCTTATTTTTATGCATTAATACTGTTGCGAAATTTGTTTTTATGCTTATGTTTTAGGTTTAATAATCAGATCTGGTCCTAAAACTGCTTCTAATTATGCTTATATTGTAATACATCGCATTGTGTTTTATGCAATCCGTAGATGGCCAGATTACGGTTTTATCGTATTTTGGTATCAATTAAGTACTAATTTCGGATCTGTAACATTTCTAATGGTATGATAATTTTCGGTAGTCAAACTCGACAGTTGACTGGTCAAAAGTTGTTAGATCTGGTCAAACTGGTCAAACTCGGAAGCTTATAGTCAAACTCGGGTATTATGTTGAATGGACTAAACTCGGTACCTATTTTTTATCGAGAATGAAATGAAAAAAAGAGAATACAACAGATCTGTACCAACGATTACAACAAGCTCAACGAGTTTATCGAAAGTACAATTTTCGACATCGAAATTACTTTTACACTGAGTTATATCAAAATTAATTTTGGTAACCGAGTCAACTCAGTGAGTCAACCCGGTTACACTCAAACCGAGTTACAACAGATCGATAACATGACAATAAGAGAAAATAGTAGAAAGTTAAAAATGAAAACACTGAAGAGACGCAATAACAGTACCAAACTCTAAGCCAACACCACAACAAATTCAAATAACAAATCCAAACTATCCTAATTTCATCCTCCTCAACACAAAACAGACTCGAACCAAGACTCGATAACGAACAATTATCTCAGTTCATTCTTGCCGTGTCAACCAACAATGGTGTGACCGTTAAAAGATTCAAGAACACGGTGAACATTCATCCTCGATCTATGTAAAGGAACAAAGTATTATAATCTTTTCTTTGTTTCGTTGATCAAATCGCAAAAATAAAAAGAGTAACCTACCAGAGATCTCTGAGTGAGATCTTGAAGTCGTACCGTCTTGTTCTTCGTGGGTTGTTCTTTTTGTTTGGTTAAAAAGAAGATGAGATGTTTGGAAGATATGGTGAATGGAAATGTAAAGAAAAAAAGGGGCGAACAGGACTGATTACATGAGTGAAAAGGGTTGGATTTGAGTTTACAAAAGAAAAAGATGGGGGCGGGATGTATAATAGTGTGTTTTAGGGTTATCAAATATGGGGTAGGGTTGTGATATAAAAGGTGTGATATGTACAGGTTGTGTCATGGGCCATTTAACCAAAAATTCCATTGAGCTCAAATAGGTTTGAATTTTTGTTATTGGGCTGTCAGATATTGCTTGGGCTGAGGTAATGTGTTGGATCCGAATTAATGATAAGTTGAAATGAGCATACCGAATTTTTGGAATTAAAATGATATAGGGCCGAAACATCAGTGTTCAAATTGGCTTGAAAATAGTCATTTTCCGAAAACAAAAACATCACTTATTGCTTAAAACGATCCGGATAAAAGATTTACAAAAACTGTTCAAAAAGGCTAGTCTCGGGATTTAAACCCATAAATTGATTACGGGAAGATTCGGATATCATTTTATTTAAGATGTAAGAGGAATTATCGACGGGTGCGTGAACTTATCATTCTAAAGACGGGGTTGGTTAGGATGATGACTTTTAAAAGATAACTTCAACTTGTTCGAAGCTTAAAAAAACGGTTAGTTGATGAGAATTAACAAATCTAGCAATGTGTGATTTCTAAACGTAGCATTTGGTTGCCTCAATGCGAACACATTTGCTCACTTAAAAGGGTTTAGGTTGCATTGCTCAGGTCTCCCATAGTTGAGGATATGTCAATAGACTTAGGTCTACTTATCCTTTAAGGAATTACGTTGAGTATTTAGATAAGTTTGGAGTCACGTGGATAGCACAAGACATAAGTCACAAGTTTGGGGTATTCTTCTTCAACATCAAGTTTGTGATACTGCATTTTCTCCATCAGTAATCATTACAAAAAGCCGACAGAATACGAGGTTGGAATTAAATAAGTCTGAGGAGAAGCGACTTCACACATGACTTCTCTATCGAACATTCGGGTGTAACCGAATTATGATTATTTCGATGGTCATCGGATATAATCAGGGGGAAGAGTGTTCGATAGATGCAACAACCAGGGGGAAGAAATGTGTACATCCGGGACTTAATTGACTTTGGTGTATACAACATAGTGCAACAACCAGGGGGAAGAAATGTGTACATCCGGGACTTAATTGACTTTGGTGTATACAACATCCGGGACTTAATTGACTTGGAGTTTCTTACTTCTATGTGTTGTTTGTGTGAAGTATGTGCATGTTCCCCTGAATGGATTGGCTACTAATCAGCAACAAAGAAGTCAGATTTTGCTGCTAAGTGTGCTTTACTTCTTCTTCTACAAATTTTGCTGCGAGCTTAAACCGCTATAGTTAGAAGATTTGTCAACTACATCAAAGTGTCATATTTGCTTCGAATGGCTGTCTGTTTGGGGGGAAGCAGTTGAACTGCTTAAAGACATGCGGTATGAACTGGGGGGAAGTCAACTCAGTTTATACAGATTACATTGTATTCTCTACAAGTGAAGGAATGATTCAAGCTAAAGTACATGTAAAGAACAGAAGCAAACTGCAGACTCTTTAGCTATTTGTACTTTGTAGGATACATTTGTAAGTAATTCCCTATGCCACATATTGAGGTAAGGATTGTTTAGGAATAAAAAATATGGTGTACCTATATGGAAAATTACCTCATAAGTATTAGAGTTAAAACACAAGGACTAAAAGTGTAATTAGTCTAAAGTGTCCTTGTGTTTTACCTATAAATACTCCCCTCTAATCAACATTAGAGGGTGAAGCTCACATTTGTATTTTCCCTTTCATTTTACATTTTAATAAAACTTTGAAAATTAGAAAAAGGCTCTCCCTCATCATTATTGAACATATTCTTATTTTGAGCTTCCCCGACCTCCCGAGATCGTGAATCGAGAAACTCACAATAGGAATCCTATATACGCAACTAGACGATGGATCTTAGGTTATAGTCTAGGCCAAACCACCTAGTTCTCTATAACCTTGGCTCTGATTACCAATCCGTCACACCCCGACAATGGCAGAAACTCGAGAACAAAACATAATGATCAATCATAACACAAGATACAAAATAGAGAAAACTACATTGCATAAACTCCAAGTGCTATGAATACCAAACAACCTTGAACAAACTCAAGTGATGTCCCAAATCGCAACTAAAATCCACAATTTCTTACAATTATTCAAATGCCCACACAGGGGACCATAATCCAAACTTATTCCAAAACATTCGAAACTAAAATCAAACAACAAGCAAGCAAGACTTCAAACGAAATTCCACACGGGATACTTCTAAGTCTGCTATCAATCACCAAACTACTCTTCTTTCACTTCACCTGAAAATAATACTCGAAAACGTCAACAATAATGTTGGTGAGCTCGTAGGTTTGACCTTAAAACCAAAAGTTGTGCCAATATTTCAACAGTGGACAATAGTGCTATATGACAGTGAATATATGCAAACAACCTTAGCATCACCGCTAATCAATAACCATATGTCACTTACGCACCTAAAGGGACTACCAGCTAGAGCACTAAAATTAGGGCAGGACCACACACAAACCTGGGTAGGTGCGTACCCATCCACTCCCAATAATCACACAAAACTAGGTATGCGTATTCTCATCCGCTCCAAACAATCATACATTACACAATATTCACATAGCAGTCATAAGCACATATCTTGTCTAAAAAACAAAACCATATTTCACACAGATCAATTCAAAACATTTCAAAACACATTTGAGTATCATTTTCCCCCAACGGAAAAACAGTAAAAGTGGGGCTACGAGAACTCACCTCAAGCAAGTCTTTAGCACCAAATCTCAAACACACAAGAAATTGCAACGACCCTGCACATTACCTATTCCATTAATGTCTCAAATTTAAATCATCCAATTCCAAAACAATATTCATGTTTGATGCATAGAGTTTTTGACGTGTTGTACAATTACCCAAAATAGTTTTAGTGGTGTGATGGTTGACGATTAACTCCACAATCATATCAATCTCATTCCTCGATAATACATACTTATACTATTTAGCGTAAATAGATAAGTAATATAATAAAATATTTATACTATTATTAATTATAAATAAAATCTCGACAAGTCCATTCGTACCACTTAGTCCTACAAAATAATCATTATCGGTATAAAAATGAAAACGTTTACTCATAATAACACTTAGAGAAGTACGAGAAAATTATATTTTTTGTCTTTTTAGTGAATTTATTAAATAAATAAAATAATTAAATATTATTTTATTATTTAAAACTCAAAAAAAAAAAAAATCATGTTTTTAAAGGAAATTTTCTAAGTATAAACTTTAACAATTTCGACATAGACCGTACGTTTAACAACGTTTTCCCAAGGTTATAAAACCTTATTTTTTTTAAACATTTTTCACGAATTCAGGCACTTTTGACAAAATCCCAAAATCTCAATCTTTAACGCTTACCAACACGTTTCCCCTAAAATATCGTTCAATATCACTTCGTAAATACGATTTCCATCTCAAAAGTCCGTCAAAACTTTCATAACTACTAAATATCGCTTATTGGGCTTTAAGGCCCAACAAGGGTCCATTAGGACATATATAAGTCCAAAATACTATTTAAGTCCAAAACCAAGGTCGCATTTACATATATAATTATATACTTATATGTAGAAATAATCTGGACCACAATAAAGTCCTCCATTAAAGCCGCCAACTCAAATAGACTTATTGGGTCGTGAGTCCATAAACTTTAAAATACGTATATTAAGCTTTAAATAAGCTAGTAAGCACTTATCGCTTTGGTTACTACCATTAGGCCCTCAAAAATAGTCCACAAACATAACGCTATAACACAAAAATAATCAAAAATCACTTTCCTAATGATTTTGGGAATCTACACTGAGCATAAAAGCCTAAATAAGCCAAGAATAGCTTAAAAATAAACCCAAATAAGCCATACAAGCTACTATTAAAAAAATAAGCATCTAGCATCATATATTATTCAACCATCACGACCACAACATCAAAACAACAAAAACTCTATTTTTCCTTTTTTACTATTCACGACCAAACTATACCCTTTTTATCATTTCGGCTTTAAAAAATCGATTTTCCACAACGCGATCAACTTGTACTAAAATATTTATGCATCAAAATAAACCCAAAAGACAAACGAAATTTAAATTTGAAACTTACAATAAAATCTTCAAATTTGTAGATCTCAACACGACCGACAACCCACCCTGTTTAAAATGATAACCAAACACTAGAATCAACCCCAAAAATTTATGACATCATGTTTTCCTTCTTGATCAAACCTTCAAAAAATATAAGAGCGTGTGTGTTGTAGGTGCGGACGAACACAATAGAGAAAAGGAGAGGATATTTTTTAATATTTGAAAATGAATTTAAGTGTAAAAATCAGGATAAAGGAAAGCATCTTAAGCACAATTTGGACAAGGTCTAGCTAGCAAAACTCCAACCGTAAAATTACCGTAAAGCTCACCGTAAAATTTACCCCCAAAGTTAATTAGCGTTTTAATCACTTAAAAATACTTTTCCAATACCCTAGAGAATTTACACGACATATTTCACTTTACACCCTTCACAACACATTTGGACAGTTAACAGGACGGTCAGACTCGTTTTACATTTCTCAAAATTCATGGGTCAAACCACCCAGAATACACACTAACACAAATAATAACTTCCAAAAGGTATTATTATGTCACAGATAAACCTACAATCATCACATATCCTATAAAATCACCACCGTCAACGCAATAAAACACGGTTTGATCGTGGTTAAAATTCAACCTTTAATTATATAAATATATAATAAATATATAAAAAAATAAGGCTAAATCAACGTAAAGTATTCCGAGAGGCTTTTAAAAGATTCGTTTCTATCCAAAACAAAATCCCTCAAAAATCTACCCGGGTCGTTCTCTCCAACGGTGTGTGCGAATTGAAAATCGAGAACGTTCGTGATCGCGTTTTTGAATGGATAAAGATTTTTAGGTTGGGATTTCTAATTCTACAATTAAAATGCAAAAACGAATAAGGGACACCTAAAAACGAAAGCTAACAATGACTTTAAACCTAAAAACGAGAACCGGGATCCGAATCCCGTTCTTTAAAAAAACAAAATGAGAAAATTTTAACCCTACATGCAAATTATAATGTTCCTAGAGTGCAAAAATTATAAACGAAAATACAAAAAAGAATTATATTTTTTTGACTTTTTAATAATTTTTTATGATTTAAAAACAGTTTTAAAAAGAAAAATTAATTAAAAATATTAAATGATGTTGGAAAAATCTAAAAAATTACAGAAAAGTAGCTTGAACTATGCTGGTTCTAAGAAAAATAAAATGGGATACCCAGCTTTTTGGAATAAGCTGGAATAAGCCAAAAATAAGCTTAAAGGCAAAAGGGTAAAAATGACTATAAAAATAAAGTGGTGTGAAACTTAACCAGATGGCCCTACTGGTGCCGCTGGTTAAGTGTGTGAGAATGTGGGACGAGTGTGTGCTATAAGGGAGGTCCAGGGTTCGAATCCTTGTGGCCTCTCTTTTTGAAAATATATTTTTTTAAATTTCTTTTTGCAAAGTTGTAAAATAAGAAAAAATAAGCAAGTTTAAAAAAATGAGTTTTTACAAAAACTTAAAAATAAGCTGTTATAAGCAAATTTAAAGTTGACAGATATGCCATTTTTAACTAAGGACTAAAATGCTAACTGTTTAAGCTAATTTTAAAACTTAATAAGCTAGTAAAAAGAAAAGTAAGCTAAGACATATCCTACTCTACACCTAATAAGCAATTCTAAGTACAATTAAGCCAGGAAAACAAGCAGAATAAGCAAGAAAAACAAGCAAATAAGCTAGTGGGCTAATTACTGCATACCAACAGCCTAAGGGGGCACCTTTTTGGCTTAATTTTAAGCCACTAAGAGGAACCTTATGGCTTTGGGGCTTGTACTAGCTTAAAGTCTGGCTTATGGGCTTTCTAAAAAAGCAAAGAAATTTAAATTTGAAAATCAAATAGGCTACTAAAAAGGCAAATGAAAAGTGGCTGTGGCACATCAGCACATGCTGATTTTGTTTTTGTAAAAATAAAGGGCTTATTGCAGCCTTGAAAATAAGCTGGAAAATAAGCTTGAAAATCAAAAGTAAGTCAAAACAGATGAAGTATGTACTCCAATGAGCTTATGCTCAAGATTTCAAAAGCTAAAAACAGTTTTAACTATTTGAAATGTGAAAATGAAAAAGGCTTTTGACAACTTACAAAAAAATGACTTGACAGTTTTTATTTGTACTAAAACTCAACAACCAAGACTTTTTACTACGCATTAAAATATACTTGAAAAGACAACAAAACCAAGACTCAAATATCGTTTTTTTAAAACTAAATCAAAGAAGCTGTTATGAAACAGTTGTCACCTACAGTTTTTAAAAAAGGCAATTTTTAGAAAAAGCATAAAAACCAACTTAATAAACCTTAAAGCTATTTGAAAACAGATGAAATCAACACAAAAAGGCTGGTTAAGGTTGGCCAAATACCCAAATGTTTATTTATACCACCAATAGACCCGTCTTTACCCTCTTGACACCAAACACGCCTTTAAGTTAAAACCAAAATAAAAGGCAGGATTTGACTGAATCAAGAAAAGTTTTGAAAAACAATGGTAAACAAGTAAAGTTTAAGCAGAGATAGACAAAATCTAAACAAGATAAGCACTATATTAAGCAAAAAAAGCAAATAAGCATAAAAGCATAAAAAATGACTAATTTAAAGCAAACTTAAATTAATGACAACAAAGCAATAAAAAGGCACAACATAAGCAAAAGAAACATAAATACGCACAAAGTGTGCCTTTTTATTGCTTAGTTGTCATTTAATTTAAGTTTGCTTTAAATCTGTCATTTATATGCTTTTACTGCTTATTTGCTTATTGCTTAATATAATGCTTATCTTTGTTTAGATTTTGCTTATCTCTGCTTAACTTTACTTGTTTACCATCTGTTTTCAAAAACATATGCTTAATTCAGTCAAAATCAGCCTTAAAATTTGGTTTTAAAACTTAAAGGCGTGTTTAGGTCAAGAGGGTAAAGTGGGTCATATTGCGTTAAAAACCATTTGGGTCATTTGGCCAACCTTAACTAGCCTTTTTGAGTTGATTTCCATCTGTTTTCAAAAGCTTTAAGGTTTAAAAGTTGTTTTTAAGCTTTTTCTAAAATTGCCTTTGAAAATGTGGTGACAACAGTTTCATAAGAGCTTATTTGATTTACTTTTTAAAAAAACCATCTTTTGAGTCTTGGTTTTGTGTCTTTTCAAGTATATAATGCAGTAGTAAAAAGTCTCTGGTTAGTTGAGTTTTTGTACAAAAACTGTCAAGTTATTTTTTTTGTAAGTTGTCAAAAGCCTTTTTCATTTTCACATTTCAGATAGTTAAAACTGTTTTTAGCTTTTGAAATCTTGAGCATAAGCTCATTGGAGTACATACTTCATCTGTTTTGACTTACTTTTGATTTTCAAGCTTATTTTCCAACTTATTTTCAAGGCTGCAATAAGCCCTTTATTTTTACAAAAACAAAATCAGCATGTGCTGATGCGCCATAGCCACTTTTCATTTGCCTTTTTAGTAGCCTATTTGATTTTCAAATTTAAATTTCTTTGCTTTTTTAGAAAGCCCGTAAGCCAGACTTTAAGCTAGTACAAGCCCAAATCCATAAAGTTCCTCTTATGCTAAAATTAGCCAAAAAGGTGCCCCCTTTAGGCTGTTGGTAAGCAGTAAATTAGCCCACTCGCTTATTTGCTTGTTTTTCTTGCTTATTCTGCTTGTTTTTCTGGCTTAATTGTACTTAGAATTGCTTATTAGGTGTAGAGTATGATATGTCTTAGCTTACTTTTCTTTTTACTAACTTATTAAGTTTTAAAACTAGCTTAAACAGTTAGCATTTTAGTCCTTAGTTAAAAATAGCATATCTGTCAACTTTAAATTTTCTTATAACAACTTATTTTTAAGTTTTTTGTAAAAACTCATTTTTTAAACTTGCTTATTTGTCTAATTTTACAACTTTGCAAAGAAGAAAATTTTTAAAAAAATATATTTTCAAAAAGAAAGGCCTCAAGGATTCGAACCCTGGACCTCCCTTATAGCACACACTCGTCCCACACTCTCACACACTTAACCAGCGGCACCAGTAGGGCCATCTGGTTAAGTTTCACACCACTTTATTTTTATAGTCATTTTTTCCCTTTTGCCTTTCAGCTTATTTTTGGCTTATTCCAGCTTATTCCAATAAGCGGGGTATCCCATTTTATTTTTCTTAGAACCAGCATAGTTCAAGCTATTTTTCAGTAATTTTTCAGATTTTTCCAACATCATTTAATATTTTTAATTAATTTTTTCTTTTAAAAATGTTTTTAAATCATAAAAAATTATTAAAAAGTCAAAAAAATATAATTCTTTTTTTTTAATTTTCTTTTATCATTTTGCACCTAGGAAAATTAAATTTGCATCCGTAGAGTTAAAATTTCTCATTTTGTTTTTTTAAAGAACGGGATTCGGATCCCTGTTCTCGTTTTTAGGTTTCCCTTATTCATTTTTGCATTTTAATTGTAGAATTAGAAATCCCAACCTAAAAATCTTTATCCATTCAAAAACGCGATCACGAACGTTCTTGATTTTCAATTCGCACCTCGTTGGGAGAACGACCCGGGTAGATTTTTGAGGGATTTTGTTTTGGATAGAAACGAATCTTTTAAAAGCCTCTCGGAATACTTTACCGTTGATTTAGCCTTATTATTTATATATTTATTATATATTTATATAATTAAAATGTTGAATTTTAACCACGATCAACCATGTTGACGGTGGTGATTTTATGAGATATGTGATGAATTGTGGTTTATTGTGATTAATAATCCCTTTTGGAAGTTATTATTGTGTTATGTGTATTCTGGGTGGTTTGACCCATGAATTTTGAGAAATGTCGAAAAACGAGTCTGACACGTCTGTTAATGTCCAAATGAGATTTTAGAATGGGTGTAAAGTGAAAAATATGTCGTGTTAAATTACACTAGGTTAATGGAAAAGTATTTTTAAAAGTGAATAAAAAACGCTAATTAACGTTTGGGTAAATTTTACGGTTGAGCTTTTCGCGTAAATTCATACGGTTGAGTTTTTGGCTAGCTACCTTGTCCAAATTGTGCCAAAGATGCTTTCTTATCCTTATTTTAACACATAATTCATTTTCCAAAATTAAAAAAATATCTCTCCCTTCTCTCTGTGTTCGTCAGCACCTACAACACACACGTCTTATAATTTTTGAAGTTGATCAAGAAAACAGAAGACATAAATAATTGGGTTGATTCTAGTGTTTGGCTAAATTCATTAACAACGTGTGGTTTTGTCCGGTTTCGTGTGAAATCTACAATTTGAAGATTTTATTGTAAAGTTTTCAATATTTAAATTCGTTTTGTCCTTTTGGGTTATTTTGATGCATAAATATTAGTTGTAGCAAGTTGATCGTTTTGCGAAAATCGATTTTTAAAAGCGAATGAATAAAAAGGGTATAGTTTTGGGTTCTTAATAGTAAAAAGGAAAAATAGTAGTTTATTTGTAGTTGATGTATGTCGGATGGTTTGAATAATATATGATGCTAGAATGCTTATTTTTTATAGTAGCTTGTATGGCTTATTCGGGCTTATTTTTAAGCTATTTCTTGGCTTATTTAGGCTTATATGCCACGTGTAGATTCCCAAAATCACTAGGAAAGTGATTTTGATTATTTTGTGTTATGGCGTATGTTGTGGACTATTTTTGAGGCTTATGGTAGTAACCAAAAGCGATACGTAGCTTAATAGCTTATTTTAAAGCTTAATATACGTATTTTGGAGTTTATGGACTCACGACCCAATAAGTCTATTTGAGTCGCGGCTTAATGGGAGGGCTTATTGTGGTCCAGATTATTTCTACATATAAGTATATACTATATATGTAAATGACCTTGGTTTTAGACTTAAATAGTATTTTGGACTTATATACGTCCTAATGGACCTTGTTGGGCCTTAAAGCCCAATAAGCGATATTTAGTAGTTATGAAAGTTTTGACGGACTTTTGAAGGGGAAATGTATTTACGAAGTGATATTGAACGATATTTTAGGAAACGTGTTGGTAAGCGTTAAAGATTGAGATTTTGGGATTTTGTCGAAAAGTGTCGAATTTGTGAAAAAAAAAATAAGGTTTTAAACCTTGGAAAACGTTGTATAAACGTACGGGTCATATCGAAATTTCGTAAAAAGTTTATACTTAGAATTTTTTAAAAAACATGATTTTTTATTTTAAATAATAAAATAATATTTAATTATTTTATTTATTTAATAAATTCACTAAAAGACGAAAAATATAAGTTTTCTCGAAACTTCTCTAAAGTGTTTATTATGAGTAAACGTTTCATTTTTAACCGTATAATAATTATTTTGAAGTGTACTAAGGTGTACCGAATGGACCTTGTCGAATAGTAATTATAATTAAAAATTATAAATATTTATTAAATTACTTATCCTATTTACGCTAACTAGTATAAGTATGTATTATCGGGGAATGAGATTGATATGATTGTGGAGTTAAGTCGTCAACCATCACACCACTAAACTATTTTGGGTAATTGTACAACACGTCAAAAACTCTATGCATCAAACATGAATATTGTTTTGGAATTGGATGATTTAAATTGAGACATTAACTGGACTAGGTCATGTGCAGGCGTCGTTGCATTTGCTTGTGTGATTGAATGTTGGTTGCTAAAGACTTGCTTGAGGTGAGTTCTCGTAGCCCCACTTTTTACTGTTTTTCCGTTGGGGGAAAATGATACTCAAATGTGTTTTGAAATGTTTTGAATTAATCTGTGTGAAATGATGTTTTGTTTTTTTTAGACAGAAATATGTGACTTATGACTGCTATGTGAATATTGTGTAATGTATGATTGTTTGAGCGGATTGAGTACGCCTACCCAATATTTGTATGATTATTGGAGCGGATAGGTACGCCTACCCAGGTTTGTGTGTGGTCCTGCCCTAATTTTTGTGCTCTAGGTGGTAGGCCATTTAGGTGCATAAGTGACATATGGTTATTGATTAGTGGTGATGCTAAGGTTGTTTGCATATATTCACCGTCATATAGCACTATTGTCTACTATTGAAATATTGGCATAACTTTTGGGTTTAAGGTCAAACCTACGAGCTCACCAACATTATTGTTGACGTTTTCGAGTATCATTTTTAGGTGAAGTGAAAGAAGAGTAGTTTGGTGATTGATAGCAGACTTAGAAGTATCCCGTTTGGAATTTCGTTTAGGGGAAAAAAAAAAAAAAAAAAAAAAAAGTCTTGCTTGCTTGTTTGTTTGATTTTTATTTTCGAATGTTTTGGAATAAGTTGGATATGTCGCCCTGTGTGTGCATTTGAATAATTGTAAGAGATTGTGGATTTTAGTTGGCGATTTTGGGACATAAATTTAGTTTGTTCAAGGTTGATGAGTCTTCATAGCCCATGGAGTTTATGCTATGTAGTTTTTTCCTATTTGTTATCTGGTGTTATGATTTGATCATTATGTTTTGTTCTCGAGTTTTCTGCCATTGTCTGTAGTGTGACGGATTGGTAATCAGAGCCAAGGTTATAGAGAACTAGTTTGGTATTGGCCTAGACAAGAACCTAAGATCAATCGTGCTATTGCGTATAGGATCTAATGTGCGTTTCCGATTCACGTTCTCGGAGTCGGAAGCTCAAGATAAGAATAAGATCATAATGATGAGAGAGAGAGCTTTTTCTAATTTTCAAGTTTTATTAAAATGTAAAATGAAAGGGAAAATACAAATGTGAGCTCACCCTCTAATGTTGATTAGAGGGGAGTATTTATAGGTAAAACACAATGACACTTTAGACTAATTACACTTTTAGTCCTTGTGTTTTAACTTAAACTAGAGTAATTTCCATATAGACACCATATTTTTTATCCTAACAATCTTCCCTCAATATGGTGGCATATGGAATTTGGGGGGGGGGGGTGACAGGGGAATCCTACAAGTACAAATAGCTAAAGATATCTGCAGTTTGCTTTGTCTTCAACATGTACTTTAGCTTGAATCATTCCTTCACTTGTAGAGAATACAATGTAATCTGTATAAACTGTGTTGACTTCCCCCCCAGTTCATACCGCATGTCTTTAAGCAGTTCAACTGCTTCCCCCCAAACAGACAGCCATTTGAAGCAAATATGACACTTTGATGTAGTTGACAAATCTTCTAACTATAACGGTTTAAGCTCATAGCGGAATTTGTAGAAGAAGAAGTAAACCACACTTAGCAGCAAATCTGACTTCTTCGTTGCTGATTAGTAGCTAATCCACTCAGGGGAACATGCACATACTTCACACAAACAACACATAGAAGTAAGAAACTCCAAGTCAATTAATTCCCGGATGTTGTATACACCGAAGTCAATTATAGTCAGGAGTGTACCCATTTTCTTTCCCTGGTTGTTGCACTATGTTGTATACACCAAAGTCAATTAAGTCCCGGATGTACACATTTCTTCCCTCTGGTTGTTGCATCTATCAAACACTCTTCCCCCAGATTATATCCGATGATAATCGAAATAATCATAATTCGGTTACGCCCGAATGTTCGATAGAGAAGTCATGTGTGAAGTCGCTTCTCCTCAGACTTATTTAATTCCAACCTCCTATTCTGTCGGCTCTTTGTAATGATTACTGATGGAGAAAATGCAGTATCACAAACTTGATGCTGAAGTAGAATACCACAAACTTGTGACTTATGTCTTGTGCTATCCACGTGATTCCAAACTTATACTGAATACTACAACATAATTCCTTAAAGTATAAGTAGACCTACGTCTCTTGACAAATCCTCAACTATGTGAGACACTGAGCACTACAACCTAACTCCTTTAAGTGATAGCAAATGTGCGCATTGAGCACCACTTCTGCGTTTATAGATCACACATTGCTAGATTTGTTAAGTCTTCATCAACAACCGGTTATAAGCTCGAACAAGTTATCTTTAAAAGTCATCATCCAACCAACCCCGACTTTTAAGATATGATAAGTACACGCACCCGTGAAATTCCACTTCAACTTCAAATAAATGATAACGAATCATCCCCGTAATCAATTCTTGCGATTAAATCCCGAGACTAGCCTTTTGAACGGTTTTCGTGAATCTTTTATCCGGATCGTTTTAAGCAATAAGTGATGTTTTTGTTTTCGGAAAATGACTATTTTCAACGCCATTTGAACACGAGTTTTCGGCCCTATATCATTTAAATCCAAAAAATTCTGTATGCTCATTTCCAACTTACAATAATTCGTATCCAACACATTACCATCAGCCCAAGCAATATCTGACAGCCCAATAACAAAAATTCAAACCTATTTGAGCTCAATGGAATTTTTGGTTAAATGGCCCATGACACAACCTGTACATATCACACCTTTTATATCACAACCCTACCCCATATTTGATAACCCTAAACACACTATTATACATCCCGCCCCCATCTCTTTCTTTTGTAAAATCAAATCCAACCTTATCGCTCTATTAACTCAGTCGCCCCTTTTTTTCTTTACATTTCCATTCACCGTATATTCCAAACATCTCATCTTCTTTTTAACCAAACAAAAAGAACAACCCACGAAGAACAAGATGGTACGACTTCAAGATCTCACTCAGAGATCTCTGGTAGGTTACTCTTTTTGTTTTGCGATTTGATCAACGAAACAAAGAAAAGATTATAACACTTTTGTTCCTTACATAGATCGATGATGAATGTTCACCCGTGTTCTTGATCTTTTAAGGTCACACCATTGTTGGTGACACGGCAAAGAATGAACTGAGATCATTGTTTGTTATCGAGTCTTAGTTCGAGTATGTTTTGTGTTGAGGAGGATGAAATTAGGATAGTTTGGATTTGTGATTTGGATTTGTTGTGGTGTTGGCTTAGAGTTTGGTATTGTTATTGCGTCTCTTCATTGTTTTCATTTTTGACTTTCTACTATTTTCTCTTCTTGTCATGTTATCGATCTTGTTGTAACTCGGTTTGAGTGTAACCGGGTTGACTCACTGAGTTGACTCGGTTACCAAAATTAATTTTGATATAACTCAGTGTAAAAGTAATTTCGATGTCGAAAATTGTACTTTCGATAAACTCGTTGAGCTTGTTGTAATCGTTGGTACAGATCTGTTGTATTCTCTTTTTTTTCATTTCATTCTCGAAAAAAAATAGGTATCGAGTTTAGTCCATTCAACATAATACCCGAGTTTGACTATAAGCTTTCGAGTTTGACCAGTTTGACCAGATCTAACAACTTTTGACCAGTCAACTGTCGAGTTTGACTACCGAAAATTATCATACCATCAAAAATGTTACAGATCCGAAATATATACTTCACTGATGACCAATAATACGATAAAACCGTAATCTTGGCCATCACGATGCAAAAAACCACAACATGGCGATGTTTAACAAATAAGCACTAATTAAGCAGTTTTAGACCAGATCTGATTATTAAACCAAATAAGCATAAAAACAAATTTCACAACAGATTAAGCATAAAAATAAGCTGCTGAATATGCTGATCCGCTGAAAAACCACGTCTGATCGAAATAAGCTGAAAATAAGCCGAATAAGCTGAACTAAATTAGCTCTAAACATCACAAATTACTCCTGCTATCTGAAACACTTTGAGTTTATCTCGATTCACGATCTCGGGAGGTCGGGGAAGCTCAAAATAAGAATAAGCCATAATGATGAGGAGAGAGCTTTTTCTAATTTTCAAAGTTTTATTAAAATGTAAAATGAAAGGAAAATACAAATGTGAGCTTCACCCTCTAATGTTATTAGAGAGAGTAATATATAGGTAAAACACAAGGACACTTTGGACTAATTACACTTTTAGTCCTTGTGTTTAACTTAAACATAAACTAGAGTAATTTCCATATAGACACCATATTTTTTATCCTAACATCTATGTGCGCGGTGTTCCGTTTCTGTGTGCCTTTGTGTGTTTGCGGTTTGGTGTCTTAGTTATGTCAGTCATTGAAATGGGTGGGCTCAATATTGGATATGAATGGGAAAGGATGCGAATATAAGTATGGTGGCCAACGTAGTTATAAGCGTATCACAACTCACTCATACTTGATAATGTTGTTCACACAAATCGATGTTGACACCGTAGGGTGGAGTTACGTGTATTAGTAGAAAATATTCTATATATATTTTGTAGTCTCCACTTACCTAACGTTGCCCATGTTCTCCCTCGTATAGATAATGCCGCCAAGGATGAGGACCCAAAGTGCTGGCCGGCTGCTGCCTAATCCTTAGGAGGGGGAAAGGGTGTACGGGTTGGTAGAGGTGGAAGGGGTAGAAGACCTAGGGAAGGTAATGATGAGCATGTTGATGAATTGAATGGTCAAGCGAATGACCATGGTTTGAGAGCTAATAGGGGTGTAGAGGGAGGCAATGGGAATGTAATGGGTTTGAGAGCTAATGGGGGTGTAGAGGGAGGCAACGATCATTGCCCAACAATTGCAGAACCTCTTACCCACCATGTTGGCTCAGGTTAGTAACCAAGGAAATATTGGAAATCAGAATGGTAATGTGGTTAATGAGAACGTTCAAGAGAACGTTAGGAATGTGTTACAGAATGGAAACCGGGTAAGTTGTTCATATAAGGAGTTCTTAGCTTGTAACCCTAAGGAATATGATGGTAAGGGTGGTGTTGTAGTTCTTACTCGTTGGATTGAGAAAATGGAGTCTGTGCATGATATGAGTGGTTGTAGTAATGATCAAAAAGTGAAATACACTGCTGGTTCATTTGTAGGTAAGGCTTTAATGTGGTGGAACTCTCAGATCCGTACGCTAAGCCGGGAAGTTGCTATTAGTATGTCATGGAATGACTTTAAGTTTATGATGATACAAGAGTTTTTTCCTAGTCATGAGATGTAAAGGTTATAAACTGAGTTGTGGAATCACGCCATGGTCGGGGCTGGCCATGCTGCGTATACTGATAGGTTTCATGAGTTGGCGAGGTTAGTTCCTCATTTAGTAACTCCTAAGAGTTGGATGATTGAGAGGTATGTGTATGGCCTTGCTTCACAAATTCGTGGGATAGTGGCAGCAATGGATCCAAAGACTATTCAGAAGGCGGTGTAGATTTTTGGTGCACTGAATGATGAGGCTGTGAGAAATAGATCGATTAAGAAGGTTGAGAAAAGAGGAAATGTGGGGGAACCTAGCAAGGATAAGAATGGTAAAGATGATAATAAGATGACTAGGACTGGGAATGCCTTTGCTACTACTGTAAACTCTGTAGGAAGATAGAATACGAGTACTTGAGTGTACCACCTGCAACTCTTACCATGCACTTGGAGGGCCTTGTCGCACATGCTTCAACTGTAATCGCCTGGGTCATTTGGAAAGGATTGTGGAGGTGTGCCGAGGAATGTGAATCCTGTCAATGCTAGAAACCCAACTGTTAGGACATGTTATAGGTGTGGTAGTACCGACCATGTCAGGTCAGCTTGTCCTAGATTGAATAGGGCACAAGGACCGGAAGAAAATCATCAAAACCAAGTTGCTGCTAATAATGGGGTCAGGGTTGTGGAAACCAAGGGAACCAAGATAGGGGTAGGGCATTCATGTTGGGAGCAGAGGAAGCTCACCAGGATCCAAACATTGTGACTGATACGTTTACTTTGAACAATCATTTTGCCACTACCTTATTTGACTCTGGTGCCGACTATAGTTTTGTTTCCACTACTTTTATAC
>BQNB010091447.1:1404-15561 GCA_026074375.1 Tanacetum coccineum
TTCAAGAAAGATGCAACATTAAAGCTTTTCAAGTCAACAAATCAAGAAAGGTATGAGCATGTCGGTCCAGAAGTCACAAGTTCACAAGATGGCAAAGTTTCAAGATAGAGAAGAGATTGTGCTTGGTTGATGATCTCAAGATGCTCAAGATCACAATGCCAAATACAAAGCTCAAGGAACAAGCTCAATCTAGAAATCAATGATCACTACAACATACTCATAGGATAATGTCAAAATGACGAGCTAAAGACTAAAGACAAAGCATAGTATGCTAGGCTTAAAGTTTTGTAAAATGGAGTGACCTCCCTTAGGGGGAGATTGTTGGAAACATAAAAAGTATCGGTCACTTCCAAGTTGTAACAAGTCTTAGCTCATAGTTAGTGTAATGATTAGATTAGTAATTAGTAATCTAGTCTGGCCCAAGGCCCATGGGAAGCCCATCATAGCCCATGGGCCGGCCTATAGGAAGTATATAAACCCTCTCCTAGCATTGGAGAGGGGTTGGTTGTTCCATTTGTTACATTCCATCTAATAAACATCATCCATTCCATCCATTCCTTCTTTCTAACATCACAACCCACATCTCACTCTTATTCTTGGTTTGATCATAAGATTACATGTATCTACACTCCTTAAACATTAGGCAGAAACCGGGTCAATACATATGTTGTCAGAATCACATGGTTGATTGCTGACATTGAAGACAAGTATCATGGACCCAGTGATATGCTGTACAGCCCTCCCTAGCCACTCAAGATCCCTCAAAGGATTCTTGTGTCATTTCTTACGGAGATCAATACATTTCTATCGTCTCTCTTACTTCGAGTTAGACGATATTGAAAAGGTGGTAGTCTGCTCCAGCCTCTGACTACTTAAAACCAAAAATGCAATATTGAGTCTAGAGCCATGAGATCATCCACATATCTTGCTAGGATACTAATTCAACTTACATTTGTTATTCATACACTGTGAATAACAAGTAATATATAAAAAGTCCTACGCATTATCCTCGTGGTATTGCTAGAACATTCGAGTGATACGTAAGTACTCATAATGAAGATGGAAATCCTTCTAGAGCCAATATCAAACAAGCTCTTGGTAGGTGACATGTGAGATCCATTATGGATCAAACTTGTGACAAATGGAAAGCAACGATGGTGCAATTCTTTATGAATCAAACTTGTTCCAGGAAATGAATTAACGAGTAGTTTTTGGAAAACCTTTCGATGTGCTCAACAACTGATTTTCGAGCAAATTGACTATGTATATCTTTCAAACTAACTGTGTTTCTGATGAAATTTGACTTTATGATATAAAACCGTCGATGTGTCATAAAAACTCCTTTCTGAGTGACACACGATTGACTTTCAAATCAATTTTTCATTAATCAGTGGGTTTTTAATTCACTGGTTCACTCACTCCGTGTTTTGTCTACTTTGAGACGCTCCAGTTTGAGAACGGCTAGCACAGCTGCGAAACCCTATCAAGGATATTCTTCAGAATTCTACCTGATCATAGGCAGTATTTATACTAATTAACGGGGAACCGTGGTTCTTGTAACCTTATTCAACGAAAGTGAACAAAGACACTCTCGTTCATTTATTACTAACATATACTTGCAGGAATCCTCGACGGTAGCAGCTAGTAGCAAGAGACATGTCAATTCACAACCCCATGCTTACACTTCAAACTCATTATCAAAGACATGATGATAGCTGAAAGACCTACAACACAGCTTCTGCAACTCTGATGCCTACTATTATGATCCAGAAAAGTGTGAGCATGCGGGTCCGAAGGTCACAACATCACAAGAAAGCAATACTCTACAACAAGGACAATTAAGAGATTTACTGTAGATGATGATCTCAAAGAAAACTCAAAGATCACACAAGTCTAAGGAACAAAGCTTAAAGATCACTACTTGCAGTACAATGACTAATCATGAAGAATCAAAAGACTATGAGCCAAAGTTAAAGATCAACTCATAGATTGCTAGGATTCAATTTGTATTTTTTGGGGTGACCTCCCTTAGGGGGAGATTGTTAGGATTATGAAAATCCATATAAATGACTCGGTCACCCTGTGTAATGTCTAGCATAGGTTAGCTCGTAGCTTTAATATTAATCGTCTAATTACCGTATGACTTATGGTGTTGGGCTGGGTCTTTACCCACATGTTAGCCCACTCCATAGCCCACTTAGGGCACAAAACACTTGTATTTATCCCCCCTTTCCAGCCATGGGAAGGGGTTGGTTATTTATTTTATCACAAACACACATAAGGTGTAGTTTCTCTCACTAGAACTTACTTTCTCTCTCTATAAATTCGGCCAACCCCTAGATCATTGATTGTGTTATGATATCCAATATACTATAGTATAGTATGGATCGGCCTGACCCACTCATACTATTATGGGCTTAGTAGCCGATAAAGGGCCTCCGGCCTATGCACCGTCGCGGTCACGGTCTCCTTGACCTACGGGTCGCGGCATTAAGCACGCTGTTCGTGGCCGCAGTATTTTTACATGTTATCTTTAAGAAAGGATAATCTAATCAGATAAGAGATATGCTTTACTTATTTAAATCGGTGAGGATAATTTCAAATCCCTATGATATCGGTCGTATCTTGGGCTAAAAGTTACGGAAACCCTAGGGATTATTCAGCCTATAAAAGGAATGTAATTGTTATCAATACAGGTATCTTACAAACCTTAATTACACTTGATCATTCTCTCAAAGTTGTATACTTACTCTTATGCTGGAGTCTAATCATGGGATTCGCTCCCACGATAAGGTTAACGGTGTTTTATTCCTTGTGCATGGTCCTTCAAACAAGTTCACTTGGTACAAGAACAGGGCATTTCATACCCGAATAGTAGTCTATTCGGACCAAATAAGACCGACCCAACTTTTGTATCAACAAATTGGCGCCACCCGTAGGACCCAACACTAGGAATTACTCTTAGAAAAATAAGCGCAATGGCTAACACAACCCCTATTGTGACTACTATCACAAAACCTACAACAAAAGAAAAGACACCGAAAGATGCGGATGCCACACCCAGGGTTAACATCCAGGACTTCTGTGAAGAGCAATAAGAGGATATCTTGCTGGTAATTATGGACAAAATTCGCCGTGACAAGCGAAAAGAAGTCCATGCTAGGCTGGACTTCAAAGAAAGTCCCAAGAAAAGAAGAAGAGAAGGCTCTTAAAACTCAAGTTCCAGGACCTTATCCGGAAGGTACCGTAACCCATCAGAGAGACTGAAAGTGTGGGACCGCTTGAGATACAATGCTCGACATGTGCTCAACCGACTAGGTCATCGAAGGCAGAGTGCGTTCGACCGACTTAGTGACACTTACTCGCCAAGCACAACTAAATCCGGACCGGACAGGGCAAACTCCAGGGATCGTTCTCACAATAGAAGTCGCCCTCACAGGCATGACTCTTCTAACAGAGATCGTCCTCGGAGCAAAAACTGCTCTCGCGGCGTCGAAGAATCATATGAAAAGACCCGCTCCTCTTACGGGACGGGGACCAAACATGGATATCACTCCCGCAACAGAGACCACCCCCGTTATGTGAAAAGAGGGAGGGAAAGTAAATCCCCGTTATCTCGTGTATCAGAGAGCGGCACCAACGATGGAGGACACTAGAAATCAAAGTCAAAAGGCACAAGTCTACGGATGAGGATGACTTGGCAATACCATGGATATGTGAAGAGGTGGATCCGTTCACACCCCGAATCCGCAATTTCAAAAGTTCACGAAAAACACGAATGCCTAACAATGTGAAGACCTATGACGAAACAAGAGACCCAGAGGATCACGTAAAAAATTTCCAAGCGGCGGCACAGGTGGAATGCTGGGCAATGACCACATGGTGTCATATGTTTAATTCAACCCTAATAAGGGCCGCAAGAGTATGGTTCGATGAGCTCCCTCCGGAGAGCATAGATGGATACAAAGATATCAAAGCAGCCTTCTTAGCATACTTCATGCAGCAAAAGAAGTACGTCAAAGATCCCGTCAAAATCTACAATATCAAGCAAAGGGACGGAGAGACCATCGAGAAGTTCATGGAATGATTTAAGGTGGAAACCGGACGCATAAAGGGAGCCCCCGAGTGCATGCGGATCTCCAGATTCATGCATGGGGTTAACAACCCTGAATTAACAAATCGCCTTAACGAACATGTTCCAAAGACCATGGAAGAAATGATGATCGCCACCATTGTCTTCATACGAGGAGTGGCCGCTGCTGCTGGCAAAAAGAAAGGTCACGCATCAGGGAGGGTGCAAGACCAGTCAAAGCGGAATGCTTCAGAGCGAAGGTCTGACTTCGGAGGTTAGCCAAGGGAAGGACGGGGGTCTAGCAGGTTTACCCCCCTTACAAGAACACCCAGAGAGATCCTCACGGTCGAAGCAAGAAAGTTCAAACTGCCACCACCTATGGTAACCCTAGTAGAGAAGAGAAGCAGCAACAATTTTTGCGACTTCCACAATGGTAAAGGACACAGTACGGACGAGTGTATGCAGTTAAAAAAGCAGATCAAAGAATTGGTACAAGCAGGCAAGCTCTCACATTTAATTAAAGAAATTAAGCAGGGAAGAGATCAACCAAAGGTGGGAAAGAAGGAAGTACCGGCCAAAGATAAGTCCATGGCAATCTATATGATACAACCATGGCATAGAATGATAAGGCAGAAAGTTACTCAAAGCTTTGAACGTGTCAGTGAAATTGCGTTCCCTTCACTGACAACCAGTAGTGGGGCAGAAGGTCCGCTTGTTATTGAAGTGGAAATTGGCGGGCACATGATTCATTGCATATATGTGGACGGAGGTTCCTTAATGGAAGTGCTCTACGAGCACTGCTTCAATCAGCTCCGACCAAAAATCAAGAACCAAATGGTCCCGACAACGACATCGTTAACCGATTTTAGTAGAGAAACTATATGGCCGCTGGGACAACTTAGGCTCTTAGTAACAATAGGAGATGTAGTTCATTCTACAAAAGAATGGATGAATTTCATGATCATAAGGTCATTATCACCGTATAATGGCATCATTGGAATACCTGGAATAAGAGAAATCCAAGCGGTACCATCCACAGCCCACGGAATACTTAAGTTCCCAGTCGACGGAGGAATAGTGACTATCCATAGCACTATCTTGATACCCGCTGAGTGCGCCACAGTGATTACGTCGTCTAAAGAGATACCCAAAGAGGCTGGAGTCCGTCATGAAAATTTTAAAGTAGCTCTACATCCGAATTTCCCTGATCAGGAAGTAGCAATCGGAGAGACGCTATCTGCGAAAGGACGGACGGAACTATGCTCACTCCAGAAGGAAAACTTAGATATATTCGCATGGCAGCCGTCAAACATGACAGGAGTACCGCGATCAATAGCTGAACATCGACTCAATATTCGGGAAGGATATTCGCATGTTCAACAGAAGAAAAGGGGCCAGGCCCCGGAGCGTGCGAAAGCCATCCAAATGGAGGTACAGAAACTAGTAGAGGTAGGGATCATGAGAGAAGTTTATTACCACGAATGGCTGTCCAATCCAGTCATGGTGAAAAAACACGACGGTAGCTGCCGGATGTGCGTGCATTTCACGGACTTAAACAAGGCATGTCCGCAGGATTGTTACCCCCTTCCAGAAATTGACTAGAAAGTTGAATCTCTCTGAGGCTACCCCTTTAAGTGTTTCTTGGATGCTTACAAAGGCTATCACCAGATACAGATGGCAGAGTCAGATGAAGAGAAAACGGCTTTCCACACCAGCCATGGGGTATATTGTTATTCCAAAATGCCCTTCAGCCTCAAGAACGCTGGCGCCACGTACCAGCGGCTGGTGGACAAAGTTTTTGACAGCCAAGTTGACCGAAACATAGAAGTGTACATTGATGACTTGGTTATTAAGAATCACACAGAAGCAGAAATGCTAAGAGATATCGATGAAACGTTTCGTACGTTACGCAAAATCAACATGAAGCTCAACCCCAAAAAATGTACGTTTGGGGCAGTGGAAGGAATGTTCTTGGGGTACATGATTAGCCCGGAAGGGATAAAACTGTGCCCTGACAAAACAGAAGCTGTACTACAACTCCCGTCCCCACGGACAATCAAAGAGGTCCAAAGCCTCAATGGAAAGTTGGCTAGTTTAAACAGATTCCTCTCCAAGTCAGCAAAAAAGTCCTTGCCGCTATTTAAAACTTTGAATAAGTGCATTAAAAAGAGTGACTTTCATTGGACACCAGACGCGTAACAAGCCTTCAAGCAACTAAAGCAGCACTTGTCAGAGCTACCCCTGCTGGTAGCACCCAAACCAAAGGAGGAACTGACTGTATACCTATCCGCCTCCCACGGAGCTATTAGTGCGGTCTTGATGACTGAAAGGGGCACGGTTCAGACACCGGTCTACTTCGTAAGCCGTGCATTACAGGGTTTGAACTAAACTATACCCCAATGGAAAAGCTAGTTCTATCACTAGTCTTTGCCACCAAGCGGTTGCGAAGATACTTCTAAGCGCATCCTATTGCGGTTATTACCGACCAACCGATCAAACAAATAATTTCATGTCCCGATGTGGCAAGACGATTACAAAAATAAAGCTTCATGTTGGGGGAACACAATATCACATACCGGCCAAGGAAGTCTGTGAAAGGACAGATCCTAGCGGATTTCCTTGTAGAAAAGCCGGATGAAAGTCCGCCAAACACATCAGTGGTTGAAACCCTGCAGGAGCCGTGGACACTCTTCATAGACGGATCATCATGTGTAGATAGATCTGGCGCTAGCTTAATACTGACAAGCCCGGAGGGAACGAAGTTCACCTACGCGCTAAGATTTCAGTTCACAGCTTCTAACAACGAGGCAGAGTATGAATCACTAATAGCTGGCCTACGAATCGCAGCGCAGATGGGAGTACACAATGTGCACGTAAGTGTAGACTATAAGTTGGTAGCAAACCAAGTCCTAGGGGCATACGTCACTAAAGAAGAAAATATGATCAAATACCTAGAGAAGGTCAAAAGCCTGGTCAGCAGCTTCGCTAACTTTTCTATAAGCCAGGTACCATGAAATAAAAACAAGAAAGCAGATGCCTTGAGTAAGATTGCGTCAACCAGCTTTGCGCACTTATCCAAACAGGTCCTGGTCAAAATACTGAAAGAAAAATCCATATAAGAGAAGGAGGTGACAACCGTGGTAGAGGAAGAGGGACTAACATGGATGACGCCAATAATAGAATATTTGAAAGAAGGGACCCTTCCAGAAGATAAAAAGAAGGCAAGCAAACTCCGTATCAAGGCCAGACAGTATGAATTGTGGGAAAGGGGTTATTTACAGGCGGTCATTTCTAAAACCATGGCTACAGTGTGTTGGACCACTCCAAGCTGATTATGTGATCCGAGAAATTCATGAGGGTTCGTGCAGCATGCACGTCGGACCGCGATATGTGGTGGCTAATGCCATGCGATTGGGATATTACTGGCCAACCATGCATCGAGACGAACGAAATGTCATACGCACATTTAAAGATTGTCAAATACATCATCTCGTGCCAAGAAACCCCCACCCATCACGGCTCTATGGCCATTCTATAAGTGGGGAATCGACATAGCTGGTCCTTTCCCGGAGGGACCAGGAAATGTCAAATTTTTGATGGTCGCTTTGGACTATTTCACAAAGTGGATAGAGGCGAAAGCCGTGTCGACAATCACTGGCAATCAGGTGAAGAAGTTCGTATGGGAAAACAAAGTGTGCCGCTTCGGTCTCCCAGGAGAAATAGTTTTGGACAACAGCAAACAGTTCAGTGACAACCCATTTAAGGATTGGTGTGAAAAGTTGAATATCACGTAACCCTTTGCCTCGGTGAAACATCCGCAGTCCAACGGACTCGTGGAAAGAGCAAACTGGAGCTTGGGTGACGGAATTAAGGCCCTCCTGGGCGAAGGAAATAAAAATTGGATAGAATAACTTCCCCATGTCCTTTGGGCCCATCGTACGACGATTAAGTCAAGCCACGGTGACACCCCTTTCTCTTTGACATATGGCACGGAAGCTGTCATACCTGCGGAAATTGGAATGCCAACATACCGCACCATGGCAGTAGATGTCGTTCACAATGATGAAGAGCTACGGCTAAAGTTAGATTTACTAGAAGAAAGGCATGAACAAGCAGCAATTCATGAAGCAAAGGCCAAATCACAAATGACAAAATACTACAATGCTAGGGTTCGAGGTGTTACTTTTAGACCCGGAGACTTTGTTTATCATAGTAATGATGCAAGCCACGCTGTAACCAGAGGGAAGCTTAGACCAATGTAGGAAGGACCTTATGAGGTCACGGAAGCACTTGGAGATGGAGCATACAGACTAAGGTCCATGGACGGCATGGTTCTCCCGCGGACGTGGAACATAGCCAATCTCAAGAAATGTTATCTTTAGGCTACGACATGGATAAGTTTGCGTCTTGATTAGGGCCCTTAATAAAGTAATCCATGTATTCTTATTCTACTTTTTGTTTTAAGTTATGAATAAAACTCCGCGGGTCTAGCTAACCCTACGACTTCTTTATTTGAAATTTTTTTAAGTGAATCTTTCTTTTCTTAAGTATAATTTACTTGTTACTCCATATAGTACATGCCCAATACGATGGATATCTTTGGATATCCAAAGGCTAAGAACCCTAATAATTGCTTGCCGTGTAATAGGGTTGCAACCCCAATGGCCACGGATTCTGCATCCTTATTCTACGTATACCTAAGACGTGAGGTATATAAGAAAGACTCCCACAGAGCATATAAGTCACTATACGCGCTATACAATATACACTACTCTTGAACTAGAGAATCAATGTATAATATGGTTACTCACGGACATCTGTGGGTACATTACAAAAATATTATTTAAGTGCAACAGGCTGCACTACTTCCTTTACAAATTGTAGACATGAGGCAATGAAATAGACCGCTATAGTCTTGGGTGTGGTTCCTCTTCTTTGTCAGCTACCTCAGTCTGAGTGGCGGCATCCGCTAACAAAATCGCTAGCCCTTGGGGAACAACAGTAGGCGTGGATACAGGGATACTGTCAGATTTGGCGTGGTAAGCGGAACCAATCCTATGGGTGCGGCAGACCACCTTGCACTTCTTTTTCTTTTATGCCCGGCTTATATTAGCCGCAATGGCATCCTCCAACATCATCTCTTCTTTGACGGCCCAAGGATCTTTAGGATTGCGTACCTCGGGGTACACGGGAATCTTTAGCTAGGAGGAGCTCGGGCGGAGGTCACGAATCTGTTGATGGGCGTCTTCCCTGGTATCACCCTCTAAATGTAAGGACCCTATGATTAGCTCCATCGGAGCATCTTTTAGTCTCTCCAGTTGATCCACCATCGGATATTCTAGATCTTTCAAGGCTTGGAGGGCTTTGACTAACTTATCATTGGCTTTCGGGTCATATGCCTCAACATCCACTAAGTCTTGGTCGGCTTTCCCATGTTCAATACCATATTTCAGGCCCTCGCTCATCCCCTTAGCGATCCCAGCGGATATGACATTGGCAAACACCTGCCTCAGTTTTGTCGACTCAGCACACTTCATTACGGCCAGACGCAGGTCGTACCCAATAACCCGGCAACGACCCGCGATCACTGTCAGCATATGCAGATATAACTCTTCATCAAAGTCCATGCTCAGTTTATCCAGACGGGTATCCATCTCCGCATAGCGCTGCTCAACCCTGTCATCTTCATACTTTTTGAACTGATCAAAGGCGGCCTTTATTTCTTCCTCGCCCATGATCTGTGCTTGAAGGTTGGACACTTGCTGAGATAATTGATTATTATTAACTTGTAGGTCTGAAAACCAGATGCGGAGGCTTTCCAATTCCTTAGTCAGTTCAGCGTTCTTAGCCTCCGCGGCCTTCTTTATATCAGCCTCAGCCTCTAGCAGCGTCTCCAAGTTCTTTGTCTGATTACGGAGGCCATGCACTTCCGTTTCAGTAGCCCTGAGAGATTTAACTTCTTGATCAAGCTTCTTTATCTCTTCCTCCCTCACTTGGATCCTCTGATCTCGCTTGGCTATCTTGGCCATGGCCTTTTTCAACAACCTAACCTCTTGCTCAAACCTCAACCTCAGCTGAGAACCTATAGCCACTTGTTGTGCTAGGTTCATGTTATATTGGCTAAGGAAGTCTGCATTGGGCAAGTGGCGCAACTCAAAGAAATACCCTGGTGGCATTATGTGATCCACTATGTCTTGGCATACAGCTGGGGTGTCTAGGCGATAGTCATTAGTCATGCCCCACCCTAGTTGATAGATACCCCCGGTGACCCGATCATGGAGGGAACGAAGGTCGATCTCCCTGACTCTGGACTCCCCACGGATAACTAGACGTTAACCTCTATGGTAGCAACATGTTCGGTGGGGATCTCGGTAGCCGTTCCTCTGGAAGATCTGCATCCACATGATGAGGCATATATGATCTGATAGTATTACTCCCTCATAAAACAATGTATAACAAGGAACATGTTAGAACTGAATCACTTACTGGGCAATGTCTTGCTCGGGATACGGTTGTGGTTTCGTGTATGACAGTAGATCCAGGCCACTCACACTCTTCGCAGTAATTGGAGTGCCCTGTGCAGAAGGTGTGGAGGAGATGGAGCCCGCACCTAAACCCATTGCAGCTAGGGATTTCCCTTTGTAGGCACTGTGTGCGAGGATGGACATATGATCTTTCCTCAACACCTTGGGCGGCGTATTCACCTCCGCCTCATCATTAGCTCTTTTGCGGCGCATCTGCTTTCGCCTTTTGTTCACGGGGGGGCCCATGGTGGCCACCTCTTCCTCCATACCTGTTTCGGGTATGACCTCTGCGGTCGATGCATGTCCTACAGGAAGGATTTCCTACGATAGTTTATCCTGTACCTGCTCCTCTGTCTCGACTCCCTCAGTATTTGGCGATAGAAGGTCTTCGTCGACAAAATCCAGTGGTGATTTCTCCACAGTGGAAGGTGTTTCGGAGGATCCCAACGCCCCGGTTGTGTCCATATCTATGACATGATTGGCTGTGGCAGTCAATAGCAGAACCTCATGGGAGGCACGGGGTCGGGTCCCAGTCTTCACCTTTGCAGGATTCAGGGCACTGATCAAATTGAACAAATCCATTTCTGCATTCACAAAAAAAAGAATTATTAGTATATATTCCTAAAGACGTGAAAAGTAAACAAATTTATAAACACCCACCCCGGTCATCATCAGAGAGAAATGTGGGAACACATCATCCCCGAGAAAGTATCTCCGACTTAACCCAACTAGGCATAACAAGAGTTTAGGTTGTTTTTTAATAAGGGTGCGGCGTATGTTTAATGTTGTTACGTCCAACGCCGAATAAGTGCCTGCTAGGAGCATCCCGTCTTTTGGGGCACCGGTGCGCCATGCCACGATAGTTAGAAATACTTTCTAGTCCACCCAGAAGAAATGATTATTCTAGTTTTTTAACAAGTCAAGGGGTTTGCTATAACATTGCGGGGTGTTCTTCCCCGGTCGCTTGATAAACGACATCCACCCCGCGTTGTAGGACGGTATGTAAAACACACAGAATAAGTTTAGTGTAGGGATTATGTTCAGGATACGGCAGGTGATTTCAAAGTGACCCACTTTGGCCGCGCCTATTACGGAGAGTTGTGAAAGGTGAATTTGGTAATATCCAAGGATGTCAAAAAGGAATTGTGAAAGGGGGATGCGATAGTTTGCGAATTCGAAGAATTTAGTGTACACCCCGACTTTGTCTTCTGGAAAATCCAAAATGATATCCTCTGAGCCAGGCAACTCGGGGTGCAAGGCCTCGAGAATACCGTATTCCGAGGTGAACTCCAACAGATACTCTCTAGAGATGGTTGATACGGCGTCGTTTAGTTGTATTGTATCCCTACCCATTTTTTACTAGTTTTACAAAGTGGTGTGGCGTACTAACCTGTGGTGGGGAGATTCTGTGGCAATTAGTAGTATGTGCGGCTATATGTGCCAAAATGGAAGTTTGATTTGAAAACATTGGAAATATGCACAGTGATCGTTTCCCCTATTTATATTATGTCCTCAGAAGTTGTGCCTAACTGGATGTTTAACACGTTTCCTCCACTTATACTTTTGAATGGCTAAGATCGAGGGGTAGGTGAAACGGTTATGGGCCCACACGTCCCGTCATTCAGCTGTCTATGTCATTTCTTGATAAATGGCCCCTTTTATTGTGATGTGCGCCTCGGGATGCGGTTTCGGAGAATTGAGTATTTCTAGGAAGATTTATGTTTATAGTCTAGCAACCATGACCGCGGTCCAGACCACGACCACGGCTCCTGGGGGGACATGATGACGTATAGTATAGATCGGCCTGACCCACTCATACTATTATAGGCTTAGTAGCCGATAAAGGGCCTCTGGCCCACGCACCATTGCGGTCACGGACTCCTTGACCTATGGGTTGCGGCATTAAGGACGTTGTCCGTGGCCGTAGTATTTTCACATGTTATCTTTAAGAAAGGATAATCTAATCAAATAAGAGATATGCTTTACTTATTTAAATCGGTGAGGATAATTCTGAATCCCTACGATATCGGCCGTATCTTGGGCCAAAAGTTACGGAAACCCTAGGGATTATTCAGCCTATAAAAGGAACGCAATTGTTATCAATACAGGTATCTTACAAACCCTAATTACACTCGATTATTCTCTCAAAGTTGTATACTTACTCTCACACCAGAGTCTAATCGTAGGATCCGCTCCTACGATAAGGTTTACGGTGTTTTATTCCTTGTGCAGGGTCCTTCAAACAAGTTCACTTGGTACAAGAACGGGGCACTTCATACCCGAATAGTAGTCTATTCGGACCAAATAAGACCGACCTAACTTTTGTATCAACAAGTATTGTTCATCCCACAAAAAATAGCTCTGGCAACTTTTTTGTTCTAGTAGGGCACCAACTAGAGTAGGCAAGGCCTTCTTTGATGGTGTACATCGGCTCAAGGCCTTAAAACTTTTAAGGGCCTTAAAATTTGTCTAGTTAACAATTATTTTCATGGATAGACATATTTTTCATGAAAAAAAGTATTTAGATGAGAAAATATTTTAAATGAGTAATATGTTGAATGTTAAGATAACTAATTACATTATATCGTATAAACGGTGACACTTTATATATATACATTCCTTTTTGAAAAGCTTCTCGAAAGTCTTCAATATATATTTTCGTACAGGGCTTCAAAAACTTTAAAGTTTTAGGGACGACCCTCGAAGTAGGCAGGAGTTGAAACTCAAATCCTTGACCTTTTATCTATAACATATCTTTACTAAGCTCATAAGTTTCCCGAAAACATGTATCAACTTAGCTAAAAGTTATTTTGGTTTGCGAAATCTTAGATATGATGGCTGGCGAAGTCCTAGATATGTTGGTTGTTGGTTTATGGTTGTTATGTATTATTTATACGGCTAAAAATATGTGAGCTTATCAAGGGCACACACGTATACACATAGAATACGTTTATTATGAATTTAATATATATATAACTCGTGTATATTTATTAAATATGTAATATGTTTCAAGAAATAATTTAATGGTTGTTAGTTTAACCGTTAGATGTTATAAACTAACTTAATACATGTTAAGTACAAAAGAGGGGGTTAGATGTATGAAAACCAAATCCATGGAACCAGGGCCGGTCCTGACGCTTTTAATGCCTGAGGCGAGCCGGCTAAAATATGCCCTTATAAACAAAAAATACACCATCTCTTAGGGGTTCGGAACCTAGTCAATTCATCCCCACACCAAACTTATTTATTATGTAAAATGTTACGATAAAAAGGCTATTTCCTTACAAGTTCTTTCATTTTCAAACGTAAACCATCCCAAACTCTCACTTCAAAAATATTATAATTAACTTTAGGTTGAATCTTGAGTAAAGTCCCTTTGGTGGCTCTGATACCACTTGTAGGTCCTTATCAACAGGATCTCAAAGAGCCTTAAACGACTTATAGTCCTTTGAATAAATCCAAAGATACTATGAGAGACAATAACCGTGAATACAAATATTGACGCGGAATATCAATATCTATACCAAGATGAACACAAGAACAATTATCAAACTTGCTATT
>BQNB010091448.1:3571-26876 GCA_026074375.1 Tanacetum coccineum
CTTTACCATCACCTCATAAACTATCTCGTCAATTATTCACAAAATAATAAACTACATTGCTTTCACCATATAAACTATTTTTTTATTTTGGCGAAAATAAGCATCGCATCATTAGCCCTCAAATATACATAGCCTGATCACCTATGTATAATTTAGGAAGGACCATGCCATGCTAAGAGTAGTCACCCTAAAACCTCTTGTCAAGAAACAATTTTCTAATTATATCAAGTTTTGAGTGCGTATTCATAAAACGTATTTATCACGAGGAATCAAACTAATAATCATAATAACTAAGTGAACTCTTACACCACCTTACTATAAAGTCGACATCATCTTATACCAAATCTTAAGCCAAAAAATCAAAGACACATCGTTAGTCACCCTAGGACAATCCGCCGACAAGTTTAACCATCATCAAGGGATTGAAACCTACACCTCTTCATTAACACCATTCCGGAAGGCAACTTGATATGTGAGAAATCACATATCCTTATTATATCCAAAATGGCCCTTAAATGATCAAAATGTGCAAAAATATGCTTGTATTTGTGTATTTTGTTGTTTGTGAATGTGTAGGTACGGATATGCAAAAATCACAAGAAAACGGTCAAAACCGAACAAACACGGACACGAGAACGGATAGAGTGCACAAGAGCCGGAAGTTTCTAGCAAAAGGTCATCAAAAGTCAACCCTTGGTCAACCCACAAAAAGACAAAACCTTCAAAATCCCAAAAGAGCCCTTAATGTTAAAACAATTTCACCATAAGTCCCTAAACCCTAACACCGTTATCTCCTTTTTATAAAAGAGATAACGGTCGTTATCTCTTATAAAAACCTAAAACCATTTATAACCAAGCCCAAAATACCAAACCGTGGCCCATTCCTTTTATACCCGGGCCTAAGTCAAACCCCCAAACCCCTGGGTCAAACAAAGTTATAAAAAGGAAAGAAAAGGGCGGGAAAGGTCGTTTTATTGTTCATCATCGTCTTGATTTTTACCTGCATAAAAAACAAAGGGTAAATCTCAATTGACGTAGCCAAAAGAAGATTCCAAGTACTATGTGCCATCTCAGCAAAGAAAATGTCATCCCTAGCTTTTGATTGGCCAAGACCCTCAAGGAATGACACGCTCATATCTAGAAAATTCTTATTCATCATTTCCAATTGTCGAACAACTTCTGGACTCTCGGTAGTAGTAGTAGAAGAGATATTTCTAGACGTCTCGTCTCGAGTTGCTGAAGTGTCCCAATGGTTGTGGTGAGCGGTCATGTTCTTGATTAATTTGTAACATTCTTCCGGTGTCTTTTGCATAAAAGGTCCTCCCACTGCAACATTGATGGTGGCTCGATGGCTTAATGTCAAACCATTATAAAACGTATCAATTTGTGTAACTAAAAGCATGTTATGGTTAGGACACCGATCAATGGACAATTTGTAACGCTCCCATGCCTCGAATAATGATTCGTGCGGTTTTTGTTCAAATTTCGTGATCTCGTTCCTTAATTTAGTCACCATTGAAGGAGGAAAATATTTCGAGAGAAATTTCCTCATCATATCGTCGAAAGAGTGGATGGAATTACTTGGAAGGCGATCATACCATGCGATAGCATGATGCGTCAATGAATATGGGAAAAGAGATAAACGAAGGGTGTCATCGGAGACCCCATTTTGCTTCATATATTGAGTAATTTCCAAAAGTTTGTCAATATGTCTATTGGCATCGTCGCACGGTAATCCGTGAAATTGGCAAGTATTTTGAACTTGTTGGATCATGTGATGACGAAGTCTAAAATCCGTAGCCTGAATTAGAATCGGGGCAATTGGTCCGCCCTATCCATTTATAGACTGTTGGCACAACTCCTCCATCGATCGGGGAGCTGGCCCATTAAGTCTCACCACCGGAGGTGGACCATTATTATTAGGAGGAGGGGGTCTCGCAGGAGGCAGTCCCTGATTATTATGAGGAATTCTCATAACTTCTTCAAAGTCGAAAAGAGATGATGGTTCACCTAAATTCCTTCGTCGAATAAGACTCTCGGGGTCTCTAAGCGGAGAATATAGATTAGAAGAAGTAGCACGAGTGCTCATGCACTAAAAACAAGATAAGAAAAATAAGATAGAACGAAAATATTTTTGGCAACCGATAACCGAACAAGTGTACGGTAGCTCTCTAGAAAACGCACAAAGAAGCGAAGGAGCGGGTAAGCGCGAAGCGTTTTAAAAACCTTCTCCTTTTGGGTCGAAGTTCTTAGGATCAACCCTCCTTAAACCTATCTTATAGTTTGTTAATCTAAAGGTGAGCCGTTTTCACAAGTGACACAACGGTTATTTTTGTTGTTTTTTTGGTATTTTAATAAAATAAACAAAAAATATTTTTTTATTTTTATGGTTTTATAAAAGAAAATAGAAAATTATAAACGATAACTTCACGGGGAAGGGTCTTCAAAACACTTAATCTTCAAACTTCAACTTGATATTCGTTTTACAACTTCCCCGGCAGCGGCGCCAAAAATTAATTTGATACAAATAGTATATATATATAATTAAATATATAACTAAATATCTCAAATTAATTATAGTATAGAGAGTATCCCGTTTGATAAAAAAATTGCTCGAGAACAAACAATATCTTATCTCTGGGATGTCGTATCCCGACGGAGTGTGAATTTAAAAACCTTGTTTCGGTTCGTGATCGCGTGCTTGAATAATCAATATTTTGGATTTTGGATTCTAAACCTAATAACGCAAAGGGAAAGCATATAAAGGCACGCTAATTTAGAAATTAAAACAATTAAAAAAAACCTAACGACATTTAAAAGTAATTCAAAACTAATTACTACCTAAATTAAACTAATTAATTAACTAAAAATGACAAATTAAAATTCTAAAAATTCAAAATGCAAATTTCTAAGCTAAAATGACTTAAACTAATTTTTAAAAATAGAAAAATATTTTTTGGGATTTATAAACTAATTAAAACTTTTTTTAAACTAAATTATACTAAAAATTAGATTAAAAATACTAAACTAAATTATAAAAATTTAAGAAAATTACTAAAATGCTTAACACTATTCCTAGGGTTTCTAAAGTAAAATGGCTCAAAAAGCTAAAGCCTGTAAGCTGTTAAAAATCAAATAAGTTAGATAAGCTAAAACTGAAAGAGCATATATTAATTAACTTGTGAAAAAGACTTATGAAAAAGTCCCAAGGGCGCGCTGGTAAGGGTGTTGGTGTGTTAAGGGGAGGTCACAGGTTCGAGTCCTGTGACTGTCCCTTTTTATAAAACATTTTTTTATTTTTCTTTTTGAAAAAGCTATAAAATAAGTAAAAATAAGCAACTTTAACAAATGGACTTTTTGATAAAACTTATTAAAAAGCTAGAAAAAGCTACTTGAAAATGACAGTTATGGCTTTTTAAGGCTAAATGACATTTAGGCTAAACTTTTTTTGAACTTTAGGACTCAATAAGCTAATCAAGAAAACTAAAAAGCTAAAGCAAACCCTAAACTAGACTCAATAAGCACTTAGGACTTAAAAATAAGCAGACAAGATAAGTTGAAAATAGCTAAATCCAATAAGACATCAGACTCTAAAAGACAATTTAAAAAAAGCATTTTTGACAGACTTTAAGCTAAACTAGAGGACAAATAAGCACTGAAAATAAGCTAGAAACTAAAAACAGATTAAGACTTAAACTCAAATAACTCAAATAAGCTAAATTAAAGCAAACTAAATTAAGGATTAAGCTAGAAAAAGCAAGATGAAAGTGGCAGACTACCCTATTATTTTTGGCTTTTTGAAGGTTTAAGACAGATTTTAAACTTAAAAATAAGACTCAATAAACAAAATTTAAGATCAAAAACTTAAAACAGATAAGGAACTTAACTCAATAAGCTAATATAAACTAGATTTTAGCTAAAATAAGCAACTAAATAAGTTGAAATCCTAGGTTAAACAGGCTGCATACTTGACTTTTTGAATTTGACTTAATGGCTTTTTTGCAAATCAAACTTAGTTTACCAATCTTAAAACCTAGAAACAGATTATCCTAATACTTCAATAAGCTAAATAAAACTGAATTTGACCTAAAATAAGCTAAAACATGATCATAAATGATCTACACTATAAAACTCTAAGAACAAGCTTAAAAACTTCAAAATGCTCTACTGTTTTTGATCAAAAGAACACACGCTCTAATAAGCATCCATATCTTACCATAAACCTGTTCTCCATGTGCCCTCTAAACTTCATCACGCACACTCCCATACAACTTCGATTCCTTATGATTCACACTCTAATAAAACTCAAAAAAAAAAGCTTAAAAAACTTCAAAATGCTTAACTGTTTTTTATCAAAAGAACTCAAAGAGCTTTTCCAAGCAAAATTACTTTAAAAGCAGATGACAAAGATACTCATAAACCTTACATTTATCACAAAAACCATACATCAAAAATAAATTCACAAATAAGCAGTTTGGTGCCACATTGAACCAACATATATGAACATATGCTAGCACAAACTTCTAAATCTTAATCAAACTTATTCTAGCTTGAGAGATCTAATTCCTAAGACTCAATTAAAGCTTATTAAAACTAACTTAATGACTAATAATACCTCTAGCAGTCTTAACTTAGCTTAAGACTGCTTGACCCAAACACCTCTTTAAACTTTCAAATCCAATTTATAAGCTGAAAAAGATCAAATAAGCTTAGATTATTGAAAACGATAAAGTACGAAGATTTTAGAATCAAATATAGACAACTGACTTTGTAAAATTAAGTACTAAATAATAAGCTAGACTAAATAAGCTAATTTAACTATTTTAAAGGACAGATTCTATGAAAACCTAAACTAATCTACTATAAGCTATGAACTAAACTTATTAAGCTAAACTAGGACAGATTAAACACAAATAAGCAACAATAAGCACAAAATAAGCAAAGTAATAAGCTAAGTGAGAAAATAAGCTAAAAAGAGTAAGAGAGTGTACCTTGTCCTTTGCACAAACAAGGACTTATAAATGCTCAAAGAGCTCATCTACAAGCTCCAGCTTATCAGAGATAAGCTGGTGAAACCCATAAGCCCATCCAGATCTGGCTTATCATCCAAAGTAGCTTATTATGCCTTTTTTTGAAACTGAGAGTAAATGACATATTCAGCTAAGATTTTAGGAGACTTAGCTGAATAAGCAGTAGCTGCTGAATAAGCAGTAGCTTAGAAGGAGATGAGCTTATTTGAGCTTATTTAACCATTTTAAACATATTTAAACAATAATAGCATTAAAATGAAAACAGAATTTAAACACTATTAACTGAAACTAAACTTTTTATTAATATTAAAGAGATTACAAGGCTTTCAAAAGGAAATTACATTTATAAAAAGAACAATAAGCTAAAATACTAAATAAGCTACTAAAAGCTACTACTACACTAGATGTCCCTTTCTGTGTGAAGCCCCCTCTATTTATAGCCTGAAGAAGAAGGTTCTAGGAGCATAGGCGCGTCCTTATCATCCAATCCTAGCCCTTGATTCGTAACCGCCTCCAATCAATCATCCTTAGCCCTTGATTTGATACACGTCTCAACAACCAATGAGGGAGCTCAGGATTGCCAACGTGGCAAAATATGCTGTCAGAGGTGTCAGGCGCTAGTTTCTAGAAGCAAGAGAGCGTGTGTGAATGGGTTATTTTACCCTGCTCGTTTGTTGCTCTATAAATGGGAGGGAAGTGAAAAAGATGTACAGTGTTGTTTGACCCTGTGTTATAACTTTGTTTGACTTGGACCGGGTATGACTTGGGCTTTGTATTTGGGCCAAGTTTAATAATAAGAGTTTATGGATTGGATTTAGTTATATAAATAGATTTAGGGCTTAGGTTTATAGTACAAATCTTAATGGGCTGACCCGGCCCATTGAATGGGTACGGGTTGGCCCATTTAAAGATGTATATGCCTTCGGCTTCGATTTCTCGTATTCTTCCAATCTCGTGCTCGGATTTTGTCCTTTTTGGCTCGTTTTTATCCATATTTGATATATTTGTTACCTACAAGACTTAAATCACAAAATACATATATACAATGCATTTTTCATATATTTTTGGTCATTAAAGCTCATTTTAATAAGAAAAAATGATATGTGATTAAACACATATCACACGCTGTCGCTACATCTACATTACGCTAAACTAACATTACAACCACAAAACAGAACCACAACAACGCTGCGTAATTCAATCAACACCACAAATATACCTAAATATTAAAAATACGCAACACACAAAAACAAAAGTAAGAAACGTAAAAATTAAAAAAATCCTAAATTAAAGTTTTCGCCAAATTATAATAAACCCCTAATTTTTTCCAGTAACAACTATTATCCTAATTAACCCAAAAACAATAAAACCCACAATTTCTAACAAAGCCTAACCTCAACTCTGATTTAACGAAATGCTATAAACAAAATCCAAACAACAATGAAAAGAAGTACAAAAGTCACTAACCTGAAATTGATTTCAGTCACAAAATAAACCAACCACATGAGCTCAACAACGTCATCAACCGACCACCAACGCCACACACCATGAACGGCGGCAACGAAGAGGTCGGTGGCATCAAAGAGAGATGTGGGTTATGAATTACCCATCGAATGCAATCATATCATTCACGAACGAAACCCAATCTAATGCAATCATATCATTCAACAACGAAACCCTAACAACCGTGACAACCCCACACCAAAATCATATCATCAAATGCTCGGCATGTTAGAAAGAGATCATCAAATGCTCGGCATGTTAGAAAGAAAGAGATTAGTTAGAGAGAGAAAGAGACGATTGGTGGGTAGTGTATGTGTTTGTTGCGTGTTTTTTTTTGTTAATGTGATGTCTCACCACGTAGTGTTTAAAAAAATGACATGTCGGGTGGCATTTAATAAAACTGGGTCGGTTCAGGCGGGCTGAAACATTTATTATAACCCAGCTTTCCTTGTTTTTGTAGGGTTTTACAATATTTGAATGTAAAAATAACAAATGTTTTAAAAGTGATATTTGAGACACTCTTAGCTGCTGGGTAAGGTTAGAGGTGACACCTTATGATGGCTGAGTAGGTCTGAGTATCCTCAAAGGCTCGCGCTCATATCATGTTGAATGATATAATTCCTCATAAGATATAATGTCATACATTTATAAATAAACCATAATCGACCTAAAACTCATAATTGAGATAGACAACCTAACCTATTATCTAATACATTGAAGATGAGGGTTTGAGGTCATTCTTTGGTTTCTCGCTATATGAAACGTGGACTTGTTTCTATATTTCCAAAGGATCATAACCAAATGGAGAACAAGTAAAAGTTAAATCAGAGAAAGGATAATGGAAATGACGAAACTTCACATGGACGCATACATCATACTCCCAAAAGAAGGATGTGTCTTTCTCTTTGTGTGTCGAGGTGTTCAACAATTTGTAGTAGACAAAGGCGACAGAGTTTATTTATAGGAAAAAGATCATCTCATGTTCATTTGAACATGACAGGTAATGTTCTGCTTTATCTGATTGTACATTTGATTATTTAAATCAAATGTACAATCACATAAAGCAGAACATTACCTCTCATGTTCAAATGAACATGAGAGGATCCTTATCCTTATTTATATATTTCTCTTTGTAACAATTTTTATACTTAATCTTGGTTCATCATTGTCATTAACTATTTCTGATGGTCGATTGCAGACTTTTCACAAGTTCAGTTGCTGTCACGATAAACTCCGTACTCATATGCAATAATAAACACAAATTTTAGAGGCAATTTGCCAGAAAACTTATTAGATCGGAGGCAAAGCTTGTACGGTAATTATAAACTTTTTCTGTTTAGTAAAATTTAAAAGGTTTCAATTTTACCAAAAGTATGAAATATTTATAGCATGATACATATAAAATATACAAGCTAGTGAATACGAGGTCTATTTTAGATCTAACCTGCGCTGACTTTGGATTATTAAAAAGGTAGTCTCCTGAAATTCGGCTTGGAATATCGAGTCGAAAACCACGTAAAAAAGTATTTGGATTACGACATGCATTAATATTATGCCTGTTTCAAGTTTAAAATTAGATCGGACATTAGGACGTCAAAATACTATTTGGATTACGTCTATTTATTTAATCTTCTTTAATGTAATGCGCACGTTCATTTTATGCTAGCTAATATATTACTCCCTCCGTCTCGAGATTATTGTCTTACGATAAAAAAAACACAGTTTAAGAAAAACATAATAATTACTGGGGTTTTTTTTCTCACTTTTTACAGTAATGACAATTTACTAATAAATTAATGTATTCTTTAAAGTTTGTAATATTAATTTCAACCAATGATAATATAATAAACTTTATCGGACTTCCCTATCTATTTTTAGTAGTGAACAATTATATTAAGACATCTATAAAAAGAAAGGTAGACAACAAATTTGGGACGGAGAGAGTAAGAGCATCCACTATATGAGATTTAAGAATATGTTAAAAAAACTTGAAGATGTTTATGTTTTTTTTTGAAATGGCAATTGATATTAAGAACCTGGCAAGAAGCTAGCATCAATCGTTACAACAATTAGATATAGCGTTACGAGGGTTAGAATACCACTCTATCCAGTTACATAACTTTTTGCTATATCTACTAGAAATCCAATTGAACGAGTGAAGCTTTACATCATTTAGAATCACATCTTTGTTGCTTCTCTTTTTCTTGAAAGTTATCTCGTTTCTATTCCGCCAAAGAGTCCAAATAGCTGATTGAATCACGCCATCAAGAAGATATGTGAGTGTAGATGTGAGATTTGCCCGATCCGCCAAGGTGATGGCTTCAAAAAGATTGGAAGGAATTAAGTTGTGAAGATTTCACCATTTTAATATGTCGGTCCATATTTGCTTTGCCGTGGCACAATGAACAAAGATGTGATTTTCTGTTTCGAGATCAGCGTCACAAACAGGGCACCGAACCGAGTGTAGATCAATTCCTCTTCTATCCAAGTTAACTCTTGTTGGAAGTCTTTCATTTGCCACTCTCCAAGAATTGATATTAATTTTGATAGGAATGCACTTGTTCCATCTTGTTTGATCTTGAGTCATGGTTGCAAAAACATGTGACGAGTGTCTGATATTTTGTGATTACTAGATGGTAAGTGGAGGTTTAACCGTGAAAGAATTGAAGATTATTGGTGTTTATCTCCTCAAAGTGTTAAAAAAAACAGGAGCTCTTGTGGATTTTCTACGTTTCGAGGTAAGATAAGATGAACGGGGGAATTTATATACATGGTTGATTTTAAAGAGGATCGTTCAAATCTGATAGAATTCGGACTCATTTTGAATTCCACATGTGCTCATAATTGATTTCTTTTATTTTGTGGTCGTGGATTTGTTTAAGTTAACTTAGGTGGATGTCGCTTAACTTTGGTTTCCAATTGATCCCGCAACAAAAAGAATGTGAGCAAGTTAGTAAGATCTTGGTTTCGAGAGTGTTATTAGTGGACGCCCCCCGCACATTAAAGCTGTTTACATATGGAGAGGTTCTTTGTCGTATTCAAACGGCCTAGTTGTCCCTTCGTTAAATAAAATGGTTACGATTATGGTCATACTCCATTTTGTTTTATTTTCATCAATGGCTTGAGATGGATAGGTTTTAACACATTTGTGAGAACACCTTGGAAAAACAGTCCCTATGGGTGAAAATAATGCGCTTTCTAAAGTTTGATAGAATAAACTTAGAAATATCTTTAAAACATTTAGTAAGAAGATCGTATTTGAATAAGAGTAATTCGGATACCCGGAAAAACGCTCAGCTTATGACTTAAAAACAGTTGGTAGAAATTGCTTCTGGATAGTGATAGATGGCTGGAATGAGAGCTGGTCAATTCCCGGCATTCGCTATTTCTTTCATCAAATCCAAAAGATAGAAATAATTTGCAGAATCGAAGGAAAGGGCTCAAAGCTTAAATTTAAATGGGCGGTAGAAGGAGATGAGAATTCGGTTTTTTTTCATTTGGTATCATAAACAAAAGGGCTAATAATCGAAATATTAGGTGGGTTAATTGATGATGAAAATTAGATTGAAAACCCGAATGATGTCAACGAAAGAGGTACATCGACCATTTTGCCAATCGTCTTTGGTAAGCCGACAAACTACTTCTTCTATTATCTTGACATTTCTAATCAGATTTTCATGACAAAGTTGATCATATGGAGAGGGAGGTTCTAATGATGAAATTAAGAAATCGTTTGGGAATGAGTGGTACCGACAACGCCCCGGGTCCAGATGGATTCACGTTGGTTTTTTTCCAGACACTATTTGGCATTTGTGGATAGGGATGTTTAGTAGAAGAAAAATGCGGGGTGAGTATTATTTTTTTAAATTTTTCTGATTTACCCCAAGGTTGTAAATTCACTTTTCGATTGCCTAAATTCAGAGAAATTCCGGATGCTCATCTTGTTAAGATTTTAGACCATTACCTCATTGGAAAGACATATATAAAATCATTGCTAAGATTTTAACTAATCGTCTTGGTTTGTTGTCTTGTGGGGGAATTATTAATGAGATTCAATCGGCTTTTCATTAAAGATATCAAAATTCTTGATGCCCATTTATTTTTAAATGAAGTCATGTCTTGGTGTAAGAAGAAGAAAAAACAAACTCTTCTTTTCAAAGTGGACTTTGAAAAAGCATATGACTCTTAGTGTTGGATTTTCTTGATGATGTTTTTAGCAAGTTTGGGTTTGGGATAAATGGAGAAAAATGATCAATTGTTGTCTTCATTCTTCGAAAGGGTCTATCAGTATCAATGTAGTCCAAACCGACGTTTTTCAATTTGTAGAGGTCCCCCTTAAACAAGGTGATCCGTTATCACCATTTTTTTATTCTTATAATCATGGAAAGGTCTCCATATTTCATTTTCAAGAGTGGTTTGATGCGGGTATGTTCCATGTACTCGATGTTGTTGGTTTGGTTAATCTTTCGCACATTTCTATTCGGATGATGCGGTTTTTATAGGTGAATGAGCGAATGTAAATATAACTTCTCTTATCCATGTTCTTGATTGTTTTCATAAGGTTTCAGGTTTTAAAACTCAATATGTGCAAAAAGCAAAATCATGAGGCATTGATGTTGATAAGTAAAGTCCCTCTCGAGCGGTCGACCAAGATTCCGGATGTCTTTGTTCTTAAAGCTCCTTATTTTTGTATATCCTTTGGTTCTTAAAAGGAGGGGACATGAATCTAATTAAATCTTGAAGGACATTATTGATAGAAATAGAAGACCTAGACAAGATGGAGATGAAAATGCATCGATTGGAGTGCGGCTCATTTAATCAAAATGCGTTACTTGGTCGATGCCTATTTTTTCACGATTGTCAAGTGTTTTAAGAGTACCGCAGATGTCATACAAATTCTAGGTAGAATCTCTCGAAAGGTACAATTCTTCAATGGTCATGAGAGTATTCGGTGTAAAAAAGCTTCGTGAGGTTCAATGGAAGAAGGGCTCTTGCTCCTACAGATAACGGTGGTCAAGGTATTTTTAGTCTTTATGCTACTAATAGAGGATATGATATTAAATGTGGATTTGGAGATTTTAAGCCACCTGAGCCTATGCTTTGGTCCTCAGTGTAAATCAAGGCTATACACGAGGAGCCAATGGAAAGATTGAATGATATTTCCTGTAAAGTAGCTAATTCACGCTTGGATAAATATTAATAAATGAGGGTGGTAGGTGCTTGAAGAAAAGGTTAATAACCTGCTTATGTTCATGAAGAAGAAAACTTGGGAATGCCTTTCGCTTTTATTCTGGGATGAGACAGTGGTGTGATGGGGGCAAGCTTAAGAATAGATTCCCTATACGAATGCTCTCGAAAACGACAACCAAATTACAGGTAGGTCACAAACTTGCGCATCCTAGTCTTTACCATTCTTTACGTAGGACATGCCAGAGGAGGGCTGGAACTCACACACAAGTTTAAGATTAGCGAAAGAGATAAACCCTGTATGCTTAATCATTCTCCTGATTCATGGTCTTGGGACATTGAACCAATTCAGGTGGTTATACCGTGGCTTCGTCAAGAAACATTGATAGATTTCGCCGATTACTTCCAAAGTTGATCTAAAGACAAGGTGAATACGATATGTTTCCCACAACTAGAAGCACCTTCGCTTGGAAGGTAATGACGAACTCCTAACCTACTAATTTAACAATTACCAGACGTAGGTATAGTTAGAGTCTCTAACTTATGTGTGAATTGGTGATGTCGGGATTGAAACCAAATGACAAATGTTCTTCGCTTGTAACACTGCAAAGAAGATTACTAAATTAATGAAATCGGTGTGGACGGTGTCCATTTATGGATAATAAAGCTCCTTACGGAAGAGATGTAGGTCTTGGATCTAAATGTAAAACTGCCGAAAAGAAAAAAAGATGTTTCCAAGGAATTATTTTAGATGTGGTGGCATCTATGGAATATGCGTAATAAAAGATGTCGAAGGCCAAAGCCCAAATCTAAGGAAAGTTTTTTGATGAGATTAATTGTAGTTCTTAATACTGGTGTCGGTATAGTTGCAATAACATTGTATTAGCTGGGAGGATTTGGAATAAAAAACCGTCTCTATTCTTTGTAATTTCTACTCCTTGCTAGTTTTTTTTATAATGAAAAGTCGAGGCCGTTCAAAAAAAAAATGAAACAAAGATGTGAATTTCTGATTTCGAGATCACGTCACAAACAGGGCACCGAACTAGGTTAATCTCTTCCTCTTCGATCCAAGTTAACTCATGTTGGAAGTTCTTTCATTGCCCCTCTCCAAGAAATGATAAAAATTTTGAATAGAAATGCGACTTTTTCCATCTCTTGTTTGATCTTGAGTCATGGTGTTTGTAGAGCTTGTGTGATATTTTCTAAAAGCCTTTGACCGAAAACTTCCTTGAAGCACAAGGTGTAAATTACCACGATCTGAAAGTGGTAAGATGTAACAGAGAAACAAGAATGTTAGTGCTATCTAATTTCCTAATTCCACTTCATAAACGTGGGAGACCTTCTACCATGCCCCAAGAAAAAATAGAGTCTATAAGTGGCCGAAGGTCGCACTGACCTTGGAGAGGATTTGTTGGACTGATTTACATTAAAATAAATTGGCCTAACACCAGCAGTAAGCCATTGTTCTTGAATCACAAAGGGTGGGGAACAATACGGGAAAAGGTTAGTACATTGTGGACCAGTTGACTACTCCGAACATCTTTAGAGACTTCAAGTCGGTAAATGAACCGGGAAAGTTGCTCACTATAAGGAAGGACCACCCAACCATTTGTCTAGCCAGAAACTTTGCTATTTAATCCGTTACCATAATCTGATTATAAAAGAGAAGGCAAGACAATCTCGCGTCCAATTGAAGGTCCATCTCTTGCTTTGCAATGTTGGCCATGTCCTGAACTTACTACTTTTAATACTTGAGGTGCTCGAGAAGACCACCTGAGGACCATGGATAGAACGAATGAATCTACCCCATAAGCGAGGTCCCTATTCATTAAAGAACCTGCTACCACCATCTTAGAGAGCAAAACAAATATTGCCTTGAGCTTAAACTGTCACATTCCAATAACCCTCCCATTATTAAAGTGAAATACTTTTTCCAAGCAATCCATGATATCCATTAGAGAATCTAAAGAACACCCCAAAAGAAGTTTCCTCCTATTTATGCTTTCAAGCTTATTGATGATAGATTTCGAAGCCTTATAGGTGGAGAAAAAATAAACACCTAAGCTTCTAAGCACGTATTTTATAAGGGTTAGCCTACCACCAAAAGAGAGGGACTTTGATTTCCATTTAGACAATCTCTTTTGAAACTTTTCAATAAGGGGATTTCAATTTGAGCATCTAGACATCTTGGGGTGAACACCTAAGCTTCCAAGCACGGATGTTTATGTTTTATATTATCTATAGTGGAGTTTTATTTTATCCTTATGTGCCATTAAATGTCTTAAATGTTAGACCTCATCATAAGCTCAAAACATTTAATGCATGTGTTGTATGGAGAGTTATAAAAGCTTTAAGATGTTTATATAATAGTAGAAATAGTTTGGGATTTAGGTTCATTTGGATACAAAGTTTTTTGTGGATACCAGGGGACCAATCTCCACCCTTCATCTTCATCTTAATATCAAATGGAAAGATTAACCAAAAATTATTTTCAATCTTTTTTTTCAAATCTTATATCTCTCAAACTGGTATCCGTCATGCCCACGAAAAATGGAGTCTATAAGTACCTGATGGGCCAATGACATTTGGAGAGGGATTTGTGGGACTTGGGGACCTGTTGACTACTCGAACATCTTTAGAGACTTCAAGTCGGTATAACCGGGGAAAAGTCTCACTTAAGGAAGGACCACCAACCATTTGTCTAGCCAAAACTTTGCTATTTCACCGTTACCAATCTTGATTTTAAAAAGAGAAGGCAAGTCTATCTCGCGCAATTGAAGGTCATCTCTTAGCTTTGCAATGTTGTGCCAAGGTCCTGACTTACTTTTAATAATTGAGGTGTCGAGAAGACCACCTTGAGGACCATGGATAGAACGAATGACTCTACCCCAAAGCGAGTCGCTTTCATTATAGAACCTCTACCACCATTTAGAGAGCAAACTAATATTGCTTGAGCTTAAACTGTCAATTCCAAGACCTCCGCATTTTAAAGGGGAAATAACTTTTTTCCAAGCAATCCATGATATCTTTTGAGAATCTAAAGAACCACCCCAAAAGAAGTTTCTCCTTATGCTTTCAAGCTTATTGATGATAGATTTCGAAGCCTTATAGGTCGAGAAAAAATAAACACCTAAGCTTCTAAGCACGTATTTTATAAGGGTTAGCCTACCACCAAAAGAGAGGGACTTTGATTTCCATTTAGACAATCTCTTTTGAAACTTTTCAATAAGGGGATTTCAATTTGAGCATCTAGACATCTTGGGGTGAACACCTAAGCTTCCAAGCACGGATGTTTATGTTTTATATTATCTATAGTGGAGTTTTATTTTATCCTTATGTGCCATTAAATGTCTTAAATGTTAGACCTCATCATAAGCTCAAAACATTTAATGCATGTGTTGTATGGAGAGTTATAAAAGCTTTAAGATGTTTATATAATAGTAGAAATAGTTTGGGGCTGTTTGATTTGTAAGAAGATTTAGAATCATATTCGAATTTGATTTGAGAATGATAGATAATCAAATAAAAGATAATAATAATATTTTAATTAAATATTTATTTTAATTAAAATTATTAATAAAATATAAGGTTGTTTGAATTTTTTATTACTAAATTATTTAATGAAAAAATAGTTTGTGAGAGAGTTTAATGAGGTGGCCTTCATCATTGGGTATAAGCAATTGAAACCAGCTCTTTTAGTAGAGGTGTTGATCGGTTCGGTTATCGGGTTATTCGGTTAGTTCGGTTAATTTTTTTTTGATTAACCCGAAAATCGAACCGAACCGATCTATAATTCAACCGAACCGAATTCGAATTCGGTTCGGTTCTCGGGTTGACTCGAATAACCCGAATTTCACTATTTAAAAAAAATTAATAATTACATATATTTTTAGAAACAAAAAATTATTAGTAACATAAAAAGTGTTTTTTTATATTAAGGGAAAACATTTTAATGGTATTTTTATATATAAATATATAAAAAAAGATATGTATTTATATGAATTCGGTTTTCGGTTCGGAGTGCCAAACCCATATCCAACCCGAGAACCGAATTAGTAGTTCGGTTCAGTTTGGTTTTGGCGAATTCGGTTTAATTATTAGTTCGGTTCGATTATTCTCGGTTCGGTTCGATTTCGGTTTTCGATTTATTCGGATTTTTCTGCTCACCCCTATTGACTTTTAGCTTGTATTCACATTTATTCATTTAGGCTAACTTTTTTGTAAAATTATTGAACTAATGTGAATGGGAATGAAATGATTACTTGCATCCGAAAGTATCATAACTAGGGTGTTGATCGGTTCGGTTATCGGGTTATTCGGTTTCTTCAAAGGTTAGATTGATCATACAAGATTTCACCTTAGCCTTGTCATACATTGGTCAAACCTGATTCGTTTTCACCTTCTCGGTAAATTCGTGCTTAGTAAAAGTCCCCTAGATTGTTTCATTTTCAAAATGAAAAATATTAATATGAAAGTGATTATTTGACAAGTGAGTAGATAATCGTAAGCAAAACTAGGTTATGCTAAAAGTAGAAATTTTATTGCAATTTGAAGCTAGCTGTGATAAGGGTATAGTATTGATTGAAATTCAAATCCATATGCTGGAATTGGACACCACACCAAGAGATAAATCAGCATAACACAACCAATAATTAGCACAAACAAAAGCATAATGAAACATAAGTTAATGATTGTATTCGTCTGAGTAAGAGTACTATTACCTTCTTTCGGTTAGGAAGGAGGGAAGACAATGCAATGAGGCGTTGATTCAGTGTCTTCCTCCGCTTCTCTCAGCCAAGATATTATCCTGAATATGTGCTGGACTCCTGCTCGTGCCTGGAACTCTTTTTGAACCCTCTACAGAACCCGAAAGATGATTGGTTTTAACCTCTTCTATAGGGTTCAAAAGAGCCATGTACTCCTGATTGCATCCATTATAAAGCTGATGTGGGTGCGTCTCTGGTAACGCATTTGGGTTTTCAAAAGACACAATGAAAGTGTTGGAGGGTTCACAAGAAAAAGGATCTCCGGTTTGATTACTACTAATTGCTTTGGCCCCATCCCCACCAGTGGGTGCTTGAAATGAATGTTTAATTGGGAACAAGTAATGGTGATTATATGTTAAACTTCCTGAAGAAAAGGAAGCCATTGAGTCAACAAAAGGATTTGTGACCATTTGATGTTGATTCTCAAAAATAGATCCTTCAGTTTCCTGTTAATATTGATTATTTAGTTCAAGATTAAATCCAAACACTTGAACAATAATGAAAAACACAAAAGAGTATTAACTAGGCAGTCACTGGTTTCATTTTACATTAACTAGGAGTTGTATAAACATATGTATATTTGAAACTAAACAGTATCGATTTACCAGCTCGGACAACGACCGTGTTGTAGGCGGAACATCAATTGTAACGGGGATCACCAGTTATTCTTATAACAAAACCTGCATCATAGTCAAAGTCTTTAGATCTAAATCTACAAAAGAAACGAAAAAAACAAGGAAATGAAAGATTCAGCTTCTTTTGGTTCTTTCTCAAAAAACATAATGGATATATATAGTCAATAAGAATTGAAATCTAAAAATATGCACCGACCATCAGAAACTACAAATTCTTGCCTTGCAAGTGACGAAATAAAGCTGAGTCGCATGTCACTTTTATACAAAGGTTGAATGTGGACGTGTGAAATGTACATTTATTGGTTAGCTATCAATTCACAATCGATACAAATTTTATTGGCATGTTTCACGTGTAATCATATTTAAATACGTCCTTAAGTCATGGTCGTTTCCACTACTATTAATTTGTAATATAAAATAGATTTAGGTTCATTTGGATACAAAGTTTTTTGTGGATACTAGGGGATCAATCTCCACCCTTCATCTTCATCTTAATCTAATGGATAAGATTAAACCCAAAATTATTTTCAACCTTTTTTTTCAAATCTTAATATCTCTCAAACCGTTAATCGTCAAGCGAAAAAAAATATACCATCACGACGAGCATTTAATTATCTTTCTATAGATATCCACTTTGATATACTTTCGACAAAAAAAAATTCAAGTTTTTGTCACGTTTTTTTCAAAATTTTTCACCTTTTTTTCACGTTTTTTTCACTTTTTTTCCACGTTTTTTTCACGTTTTCTCATTTTGATATACTTTCGACAAAAAAAAAAAATCGTTTTTTTCGTGTTTTTTCATATTTTTTTCGACTTTTTTCGTTTGAAATTGCATGAGGATCATATATGATATTTAGATTTACTGTTAAATCATTTATGTGTTCAGCTGTTAAATCATATATGATAGTATTTATATTCATATATGATATTAGTGCTTTTTTTATATATGTATTTAATTTTAGTGTTAAATCAATATATGAATATTAGTGTATATATCATAAATGATTTTTAATGCAGTATTTCAACAACGGAAAAAAAAAACGAAGAAAAAAAACGTGGAAAAGGAAAAAAACGAAAAAAAAAAACTTTTTTCACGGGAAAACGATAAAAAAAAAGTGAAAAACGTGAAAAATCTGAAAAAAAACGTGGAAAAAAGATGAAAAAGACGTGAAAAAAACGTAATTTTTTTTTGTCGAAAGTATATCAAAGTGGATATCTATAGAAAGATAATTAAATGCTCGTCGTGATGGTATATTTTTTTTTGCTTAACGATTAACGGTTTATGAGATATTTAAATTTTAAAAAATAGGTGAAATAATTAAATGCTTTTAATCACAACCATTGATTTCTTTTTAGATGAATGACGTGGATGAGTCCCCTAGTATCCAACCTTTTTTTGGTATCCAATATAACTCTCCTCTATAAAATATGTCACTGTTAAAATAGTCAAACATAAGTCTACCTATGAAACGAAGTTAAATAACAGCTGTTGTGTTTATAGTAATGATTTATAGATGTACACAGGTGGCCGTCTTTTTATTTCTCTATACATGGAACTTTAGATTACATATTTTCTGAATCTTTCAAACTATGACGTTTATTTTGTTATTATACTAGAATTAAAATACCAAACTAGCTTATGTGCAAAACAATGTATGTTCAATGGCATCCAATGCATTACAGAAATTGAGCAGGTAGATAAAGCATAATGCATAGGCATATTCTTTACATACGAATTTGTGGGCAAATGGCTTAATACCTGCTTATGTATAGCATATAAAGGATGATTAATGTAGGTTTATGGTGTGAGATGATGTTAATCGTATGTTTGGTTTTCTTTGTTTGGTAAGAACCTCAAGATAAGATTGTATATCTAAACTTGAGGTCACTTACATACTATTTGAGTTTTGTGTGTGTAAGAGGGGGAGGTACGGTTAAGCCATGGCAACTGCTTAACTTTTCTTGGCGTCGACCACACCGTCGTTGGCGTCGTCGGCCCTCATACCATGGTGACTAGCCAGCGCCGTAGCATATAACTTATTTTATTTTATTTTTTGAATTTATAGCCGTTCTAAAACCGGTGGAGGCTTCTTTTTGACCGTTTGAAGCATTAAAATACCTACTTTTTTCAAAACTTTACCGCTTAAAAATCCTATAAATACCATCTTATTCCACCATATTTTACATACTCCTCCAATATAATTTATAACACATTCTTTTTTACTTATTATATTTTTTCACTTCCAAAATGAATCCCAACAATCCTTAGATAACTGGTATGCTCAATGAACCCCAAAATCAAATTCCGGGCTCTTTTCGTCGGCTAATCCCAACCCCAACTTTCCCAACTATAACCCGTTTTCAAATCCCGATCAAAAATACTCTTTCAACAATGGAAACTTCAACAACAAATGTTTCATACCAATATTTCTCAACAACAATCTGGTAATTCCCAACAACAATCCCACGAAATACATGAAGAAGAAGACGAGACGGTGTTGACTCCGTCGACTAAGAAACCCGGTTCACGGGGAAAACGTGTCAAGAAAACGGCGACAAGAAACGTTGAACCGGAACCACAAGCCAAAACCGTCAAGGTTTGAAATTTTTGGAGCCAAGACGAGGAATTGCTTTTGGCGGAATATTTCATACAAATATCCGAGGATCCAAAAATCGGTTCAGATCCAAAAAATGATACGTTTTGGTACAAAATTCTCGATGTATAGAATAAACAAGCCGGGAAACAAGGCTTTCCGATTCATACCAATAACATGTTGACGGGAAAGTAAACTCATATGAATCGAGAGGTCGGCAAGTTTAATTCGTTAGTGAATGAAACGAAGGCTATGAGTGGGGAGAACTGTAACACCCCTAAATTGGGTCGCAGCGGAATAATGTGTCCGGGAGCGTTACTTCATAATACCATTGCACAAGACATGAGAGAACGACCTCTAAAAAAACAGATGAACATCTAAGATTAATAAGCTAAACTAAACACAAATAAGTTCTAATAAGCAAATAGAATAAGCAAATAAGCAATGATAAGCATATAAGCTTTAACTAAGCAATTTAAACTAAAATTAGAGAAAAATAAAAAGAGAAACTTACTTGAACCTTTAGCTAAACAAAAGGACCAATAATGGCAGCTACAAGCTCCCTAGCTTATTAATAAGCTAGGGTATAAGTCCTTGGGATCTCTTCCAAGTTAAGATCCCCTTCCAAAAAGCTCATATCCAATAGAGTCCATTATAAATGTAAGTTAAACTGGTTTAGGGTTTAGGTAAGATTAATACTGAATTAAAATAAGCTCTATTTCAGCTTATAGACTGAAAGAGCTTAAAATGAGCTTATTAGCTTATTGAGACAATTTGGCTTATTAAGAGAGCTTTTGAATAACAAGAAAAGAGAGCTTATGAATGACTTAAACTAAATTTCATTAATAAAAGTTACTGGTTACATTACTTAAAAAAGAAAATTACATTTAAGAAAAATACGAATTTAAGCTAGACTAAAAATTACTAAAAACCTAGATGGTGTGTGTGTGAGAAGTGAGGCCTATTTATAGGTGTTTGGTGAAGCTTCCAGACCCTCTTGCCTTGCTTTCCAATCTTTCAATCCTGGCCAATCATTTCTTCAATCATTTGAGCTTCAATTGTAGCCGTTTGATCAAATTGTGCACAATTAAGGATTGCCAGCGTGGCATTCCTTTGATGTGACATTGTTCTAGTTCTGTGAGTAGATTAGTGCAAAACCCACATATTTTTGTGCTTTCTCCTCTTGTACATGATCCTCTCTTATGCGTCTTGGCCAATAGGAGCTTGATTTGACTGATTTGTCCATGATATCTTGATATAGACCACTTGAATAGACGTCCTTGACCCTCAATTTGGAAAAGCCCTATGATTTTAACCTTGGGTAAACACGGGGAAGACGGGTGAATAGTAAAAGGATTTCGCGCCTTTTTTGACAGTTAAAACTGTTGGACTTTGGTGTAATTGCACTTTCAGTCCCTCTCTTTCTTTCCTCTCTTTCTAGTTATAAATAACTTTGGGAAAGTGCAAGTTTGGTCCTTGGAGTTTATATAAAAGGAAAGTGGGCTAGGATTTGGGCTTATTAGATCCGGGTAAGGCCCAATTAGAGGAGGGGACATTTTTGGACTTTTGTGAGAGTTGAGGGACCAAAGTGAAATATTTTGAGGATTTGTCCTTTTGTGTTTGACTTAGTTTGACCATCTTTGACTGACTTTGATTTTTTCTTGGCTGATTTTGACAGAGGCTTGACTTTTCTGGCTTCGGCTTTGTACTCTTCTAATTCTCGTGTCCGTGCTTGCTCATTTTTTGACTGTTTTCTTGTGATTTTTGACTTATCCGTACCTGCACACACAAAACACAAATACAAGCATATTTTTGCCATTTTTGGTCTGTTTTGGGTTTAATTGGGCTATTTTAAGCATAAATGGATATGTGTATTCTACACTTATCAGTATACTTGTCCAACAATTTATTATTTGCCAAAAATACTTGATGTCTTATTTATATAACTTCATTATATAAATGCTTTAATTATTTGAGAAAATAATATTTAAAAACGTTATAAATATCATTTTCGTAAAAACGTCATTTCTCTCTCGTCTTAAATATGTTATTTATATCTGTGGCTTCGTTTTTGAATGTTCTAGTCAAATATCATATTTGCAATATTATAATCACTGATGAACAGTAACTTTAATAATATTTTATAAATATATAAAACTACTTTTATATAATTAATCGTTATAACTTAAAAAACGTCGTAACTTATTCGTTTTAATCCCGTTTTCATCGTACTTTACATGTATGGATTCGTATTTGAAAAATCTAATCAAATATTACATTTATTATATTCATATTTACTCTTATGAACAGTAACAGTAAGTGTAGATTTATAAAAATACTTTTTATAAATTTTAATTGTTGAAATCGTATATTTATTGCATCTTATTCGTTTTAATTCGGTTTCTAGTGATTCTTATGTCCATGGCTTCATAATTAAATTTTCTATCATCTAACATGGTCTTTGTCCACTGTATGTGTCTGTAAAAATATTAGTTTTTATAAAATTACTTTTATAAAGTCACTTTTGTTTATTTTATTACATAAACATGAAAAAGTCATAACTAGTTCATTATCCATTGGTTTTTCAAGTTTCTTACCTTTTTAGAATCCTTATAATATCTAATTTTACAGAAAAATATAAAAGGGATATCTCAGATTCGAAATCATATAGTTTTTATAAACTTAGTTTTATAAAAACACTTTTATACGCATAATCTCGTAAAAATCATAACTCCTTCGTTATTTATCGGATTTTTAAGTTTCTTATATGCTTACGATCCTTATGAGATGTATTATTTTTATAAAAAATAAAATAAAATGTCAATTAGTTTGAATGAACAGTAGCATATAAAAGATTAATTAACTAATTTTATACACTTTTAAACTTTATAAAATTATCACAAGTCTTCTAATTTATAGATTAATATCCATGGTATATAATTTAAGTCCTCTACATTGTGTCCATCATAATAGGTCCATATTGTCCAAGAAAATTGTCCAACATATTTATTTACTTATCTAAACTTTATAATTAAATAAATAATCAATACTTGACAAATAATTATATAAATTATCCATTGCTCATAAATCCTTGTTTTAAACATATTAACATATTTAAAACATCATCTTAACCATACACAAAATAATTTCATGTATGTATACATATGGTTTTTATCTTATAAACTTTAATAAGAAAACCTAGGTGATGATTTAACTATACACAATTATATAATACATGAAATGAAAGTATTGAAAAGATTAGGGCTTTAGGTAAACCTTAGATGAGTGTAGGATGATTGATGAACAATACTAAACCCCACCAAACAAACCCTAATTCAAAAATGGAAGTAGAAAACCCTAATTTCTTCAAGAAACCCTAATTTCACACCTTCCTTGTTTAACCCTTATATAAACCAAACCAAGCTTCCAAGACACCTTGTATATGATTAACAATGACCCTTAAACACTTGTACTAGCTTAGAAATCAAAAACTATGATTGTGTATGTGAGTGGGAGTGATGTCGTGGGTTATAGGAGCTCAAGGGAGGGTTTCTTGCTTTGGTTTCTTGTTAATGTGTTGTGTGTGTGAT
>BQNB010091449.1:0-26876 GCA_026074375.1 Tanacetum coccineum
GCGCAATAATTATCCGTTTTTAAAAGTATTTATGTTGGAGCTAGCAAAAAATGTTTTGGTAAAAAAATACGTGGGTCGGGCTTACCAAAATATCAAACTTGAACACATTTAAATGATTTGGGTGAGACATAGGGACCAAGCTTAACTGTTTAGGTCTTTTGTTTAATAGACGGTTATTTGTGCATATCGATTTTTTTGAACAACGGATTTCATTAAAACACTAGAAAGAAGCTAGATACAAATAATTACAAAGAAGTAAGTGAAGAGTTTTTAAGCCAATCTATCCAACTAAAATTTGAATTGCAACCAAAAGAAAGAGCGAGCCACAATATCATCTAAAATACAAGATTTGGTCTTGCGAAAATTCCAAATCGACCACCAAGTAATGTATAAAACTCCTTCTAAGAACATCTTTAACTTGGCCAGGAGACGAAGAGTCATAAACCAAGCCCACCATTCTTCATAAGAAGACGTCTCCAAAATATTGATATCCCACCAGCTAGCTATCCTCTTATAAATCTCTTTCGCCATGGAACAATCAAAGAAGATGTGGTTAGTAGTTTCAACCGCCACATTGCAAGATGGGCAGAAAATAAAGACAAGATCCATACCTCTACGAGAAAGATTGAAACGCGTAGGAAGGTTGTCCATTTTAACTCTCCAAGCATGAATGTTGATCTTTTTCGGGACGGCCTTGATGCAACGAGTTTTGGGAGCAACTTCCACAAGTATATTGTCATCAATGAAATGTCGAACCGAAGCAACAGAAAACTATCTACTTCCTGATAAAGACCAGAACCATCTATCACACATGTTAGGAAGAATTAAACCCTCCACGTTTGAACACAGGTCCACCAGCTGCTTTTGTTCTACCTAACCTCTCGGCATACGCCGTAACGAAGAACACATACCAAGATGAGCAATATTTTTTGCCACCGTAATTTTCTTATCAGATTCAAGGGTATAGATCCTAGGATATAGATATTTGAAATGAACTTCTTCCTTCCAAGACTCTTCCCAAACATAGTATTCTCTCTGTTACCTATTTTTTCTTAATTAAACCAAGAAGATCCACCCTTTTATTGTGAAGAAGAGATATATCCCTAACAATGTCATAACAGTTAAACGAGTAGCTAGCTTTTAGAGGACAACCAAGCTTGCCATCCACACAGTGAATAACTTTTATAACCCTAGACCAAAGTGAGGAATTTTGAGTTCGAAAGTGCCAAACCCACTCAAACATGAGAGCTCGGTTTAAAGCGTAGAAACTTAAAATACCTAGACCACCTTTCTCCTTTGAAACCAGAACATGGTCCATTTTACAAGCGACATTTTTCGGTCAGTATTCTCAACCCTATTGAAAAAATAACTTCGAATGGACTCCATTTTTTTCAACACCTGTATAGGAACTTTGAACATCGACATATAATAAATAGGCATCGAACCTAAAACTGATTTAAGGAGCGTTAATCTTCCTCCAATAGAGAGAGTCTTCATCTTCCACTTCGAAAGCCTATATAGGAGCTTGTTGATGATCTCGTCCCAAGAGTTTATACGCGTCTAAGGGGTTGAGAGAAGATTATTTTTGGTATTTTATATTTTCATAGAAAGCAAGTAAGATTTAGGTTTTGAGAGGTTGGTTTTAGTTTTAGCTAATTAAACTAATTATAAATCTAAACTAGTTTGGTGAAAACTTATATGGTAAACGAATGTATTTACTTAATCATGCACTACTTCTCAGTTTGCTTTTCTTAATCCTATTGCTTTGTCACACTTGTGATGATCTGTGTAAGTATTTCCTAGGTCATGGACAGATTACACGAATTCGCCGTCTATGTAATATTCCGTTAAATCAATGCACATGTAAGGTAGTATGAAAACTATTACAAGGCCCCTAAGAGTACATTACATGCATTAAAACACTTAAGAGGGATCAACCATATTAGGGGTAAGGTTGAATGAAGACTGTTTCCGATGGTATCCTTTCTACACACTCGCATTTCCCTAGACGTCTATGCCAATTTAATATCTTATGGCTAGTTTTATAAAGCCTAACGCGCACATCCATCACAAGAAGCAATATTAAAAGGATCTACAAACTAAGTTTTATGTAATCATAAGTAAATACTAATGGATCTAGCCTAGCATGTTAAAAGGAAGCAAAGCATAATAAATAATCAAACAACACATAGACATATTGAATGATAAAAGATAGAGGACTTCACTTGATTAAAAACATGTGTTTAAGTCTGATACAAAAGGGTTTTGACACCCTAAAAACGACCCAAACAACTGCTATAATCGACTTTTAATAATAGGATTTGGTTCCTAAAAGTTACACACTTGAAACTCTAAAAACGATTTTATGTATATATGAAAACAGGTGCAATCGGCATTGCTTTATAATCTTGATGCCGTCGCCCCGCCGAATCTTCTAGGGTTTCTTTAAGTCGGTTGGATCCTGACACCGTCGTCAAAATTCTGACGCTGTCCTTTGTTCGTCTTGACGCTGTCACATAAGATTGTGACGTCGTCGCCGTCTCTAGCCACTATACACATTTTCTTCATGAGATTTGGTGTAGAGTTGTAATCTTGTCTGTTTCTTCTGCAAATGAGCCCAAGTCACGTGTATCTCCTCTAAAAGTCATCCAAGTGCTAAAAACATAAAAAGGAACGATTAAGTACATAATTTGGGCATATTTTCACGATTTTGGGGGTTAAATGACCTAGAAAAAGTGTATAAAATGACACCTCATCCTCACTGGGATTTTGCTTGTTCTCAAGCAAATTGGCTTTTATACCTAGACAATAGCAATATCTGGGGTATTTAACTTACTTTTCAAAGATAATTTATGACACAACCAATTAGACCTTGTAATTAGAAGCACATAAATTATACACTAGCACCTCACAATAAATGTTTGGATTCTCTCTTTATTTCGGGTGTATAATGATATATAATAATACAAGAAACAAAAAATTAACACTCATTACCTATCATAGCATATAAAGTACCATAAGCTTGATAAAGGATCAAACCTCTACCGCTATGGCGTAAGCACTTAGGAATTATTATCAAAGAGGTCTTTAAAGGGTTGCAGTGTTTTGGTGTAAGTTAAATGGAAACGGAAATGAATGGGATATATTTGGGTGAGTTTGGGTGGTGAGTTAATTAATATACAAGAAAACATGCGAAGGCGTTGCTAAGCCAAGACTCGACCACTCTATGACAAAGATATACAAAACTCTACATCAAACTCTTTCTTTTCTTTTCTGACTCTTTCTTGACATAAACATAAACATAAGCAAGATGACAACCCGTACATTTTTTTCTTTCTTTTTCTATTTTTTTATTTTTCGTTTTCTCCTTTTTTCTATTTTTTTGTACACTTTTGCCCTGCCATCTGCTGAAACATAAATAACACATGACTTGGGTTTTATAAACGCACCCTTACACTTAAGTTTTAAAACTTAAACATTAACTAATCTAATGACCCGATTTGAAAGGATCAAAATAACATGGAGTGTATTAAGCACGTATGAGGGTAATAAATTGACTTTCTTCCCCATTTCTCCATAAAATAAAAACCACCATGAATCCTAATTATCACAAAACTTTATACACTAATAAAAGACTCGACATAGCAACCACGTACTCAGGCAGTTAATTAATTAGGTTTTACAATAATGTACTAAAAACGAGTACATACAAGGAAGGCTAAGGCGATTTGGGTGTAACATTTTGGTAAGGGTGTAAACAACGCTCTTTATTAATAATCCAGAATCCACCTAGAAAATTACGAGAACCGTAAAAAGGATAGGCTCGAAGGGGTGTACTAGGGGTATCTTACACTAAAAATAAGTGTAAAGCAAGGGTGTGGGGATAGTTATATGATCAGGGTGACCATAATAACAAATACCAGTTTAAAACAGGGTTTATCCTAGTGCCTCTTATCATTTAGCAAATCCTAATCATACGAATGTGATATCACTAAGCAGTCTCAGAATGCATCACTAAAGCAAGTTCTAGAATTTAATACACTACCGATACACTCTCATATAGTTTTAACCGATAGCAATGCTCTAGAAAAAGCGACAAAACAACATATGCCTACTAACAATACGCAAGTCTTCAAAATACAACCGTGCGACTTCCCATCCAAGATAATATACCTTAAGGACTTGAGATAAAACATGCTAAAAACGGTTAAAAACAATGTAGAGTGAAATTCATAGGTTTTATAATTGAAATAGTAGACCACAAGATTTTAAGTTAAAGCAGACTAATGAAACACATTCAAAAGTCAAAAATAGTTATTATTTCCCTAAGCTCATGACGCTGAACCTTAACAATATGCAAATCTTAACAAGATTAGTGCCCCGAAATTGGGTGTTCTGCCAAAACACCCATGTAATACCTCAAATGTTAAATGCGTCCGTTTGACGTCGTATTAGTTGTTGCATACCCGGACAGGGATTGTCAGTCCCAATAGATCTATTTACAGCATTTACGTTACTTTACTAAAGTAATTAACTGCTCATGATATAAGGGACTTAATTGGCAGTAGTGGTACTTAGGCGATATAATATCAGGCATAACATACAGTTTATGTACCTGCGTCCAAACGTAAAAATAACATGTATCTCCCCAAAGGAGTTTATAAAACATTTAATAAGAAAAATGGGCTATGAACGCACCTTTTAGCGATACAACAAAACTTAAAGGAATAAACGTCGAGATATGACGAGAAATCCTAGTTGCAACCTAAAAGTAACGTCATAGCTTACATTATGAAAATATTATAGGACAAATATAAATAAGTTTTTATAAAATATTTAGCATTGTACTTTAGAGTTTTAGTTTTTATAAAACTAGGTGGGCTAAAAAACAAATATCCAACTTAATATTTTTGAGTCCAAATTTAAGTGCCTAATTAATAATGTATAAGCCCAAATACAAGTAATCAAAATATATATTTTTAAGCCCAATTTCAAGTGTTCAATTTAATTCTTATAAGCCCAATAACATGGGGTTGTCCAAAATTTTTGGTTTTATCTAACTTCATGGGCTCGCATTGTAACTTTTTTTTTGTTATTTTTCAAGGCAATAATAAATTCAATCGACTTCAATTATTTTATTACGTTTGAGTAAACTTTACGCGTTTTTTACCTTTTTTTACACGATTTAGTGATTTTCTTATTCCTAGCTAAGCTTGTGTCGTGTTTAGATTAATAATCCGTCTTCGTTGCCCTACCTAAATTATTATTCCAGAAAAGTATCTCGTATGATGTAATTCCATTTTTATTTTATACGTTTTCGCTTCGTGGTTCCGCCTAAACTTTTACAGTATTTTTTGTTAATACCCGTTAGCCCCAAAACTACCCACTTATTCTAAATTATAACACAAAATTTATAATAATAGCTTTTTTTTTCTTGTAGTGGGTTGCACATTTTGAGGTGTCATACTTAAATAAAAATGTAGGATACATAATCTCTTATGTGTCTTGATTTGATTTTTACCAAGAGACACATGTCTCAACAAAATTTCAAGCCATACACATCAAGCACACCTATCTTCTCATAGCAATTAAAAAAACAAATTTTCTTGTTCGTCTCTCAAATCTTGCAAGTATTACGTCAAACATCATTCACCAAATCCATATTTAATTTTTCTAGTTGCAATATCATCTAAGGTTGAAGACTCAAAAACTAATTGTAATATTTGGGTTAAAAATCTCTACAAGTCATCATTTCAAGTATTGAGTTCAAGGGTAATATTAAAGTATTTAAAGGCTTTTGGTGATCATTGGGCTGAAGTAAATTGGTTTTAGGATTAATAATAATCTTGAGTTTTCAATCTAATTGGGTGTTATAAGGATCCCACTAAAGCTCTTTCATAATCATTAATTCAATCAAGTAAGCTGATGTGTCGTTATGTGGTGTATATTTTTATGATTCAAGTTTTAAATTTATATTTTATCTACTTTAACCATAAACAACACTTTAACGTGTAGTTTACCCGGTCGGTGGTAGTTTCATAGTAAGTAGGGTGTCGAACACTTGAAGTGAAGTTAAATCTCTCAATTTATTAATATTTTGGTTATCTAATCTAAGTCAAACCGATGCTAATCCTATATTTTTTTTTTTTTTTTTGGTTCTATTCCTAATTCTAACAGGTAAAAGGGGTTTTCAGCCTCAGAGACTGGCACGGGTTTGATTGGCGACTACAATCAATTCAAGACACTTTAACCCACGCAAGCAAATTAACAGATTGTTAAAAGTGCGGTTATAGCCTTATGATTTTACAACTGTATTAAGCCATCATTAATCGATTAGAAGTGGTTTGTTGATTCGGTGGCAGTGTTTCACTTTTCTTGATGTCGGTATATCGTTCTTTAGATTACGGGCGGGACTTCTTCCTTAATAGATCCAGACACATTAATTCGTCACAATTAAAAGCTTCGCATAAACCCATCCTGATTTGATGATAATATTTTTCTTTGGGATTATAGCAATGGGTTCTTGTTAAACCTTGCTCATAATAGACGTTACTACTTACTGCTAACGGCGTTTTATACACTAGTAGTACACTTGTATGTATACTATCCAATGACATAGAACGATTTTGTTGAATTATTAGGTTCTACTGCTAGTAAACTTGTTCAATTAACCAAAGGCAATATCCGATATTAGTTAAGCCCGACGCGTATCCTAACCGGTTTTAGCAGGAAAATATTGTGATCCTATGTTTTAGATGTATTAAATTACTATATGGAGAGCATTCCGATATATAGATTTACTTTGGTTCGTATCACTAGTTCCAGTTGAATGATTGCTCGTTACAAAAGCTCATACAAGTATAAATTGATAAACATAAACAAGCATACAACGATAAATTAAGCAATCGAGATATAAACAAAACCAAACATTCAGATCTTCATAATAATGGCTAATACCCAAATGTATTAGCCTTCAAACATCATTATTAATACAAGAGTAATGGTCTAGCCAAGGTAAACTTACCGAGTTTACAATTGGATACCAAAAACTGAATGTTTACAAAAAGTATAAGAAATTACTCGTTGTCTCTTATTGGATTGGATGCGTTGCAACGACTCTTATGCTCTTTTTCTCCTCTAAAAATCGACTTTTGTGGTTTAGGTATCGAGAATATGATTTAGCACACTTAAAACTCGTTTATGAGTTTTCTATTTATAGGGTATGGAGTCGGTTGATTCGCGTATAGTTTGGGTTCGATACGGCGTATCAGGAGTTTCTTGGAGTAGGGACCACGTTTGATATCTTCCAGAATATTCACATACTATATCTCCAATACGGCGTATTGGTCTTCTCTGGATACGGCGTATTAATCATGTTTCCTTTGTGGTCTTTGGTGAGTGCAGGCACAAATACATCGTATCTTCCTTGATGGATTGGTCGTAATTGTTGTAAGAACAATATCTTCAAAATATCTTCATTTAAGCTCCAGAATGCGCGCCTTTTGCTAATATTTACCAAGTACTCCATAATTACTGCAATTCTCAAATATAAATGATTAAGTAATAATTCTTTGCAATAATTATACAAAATGGGTTAATTACATGGGATAAATGATGCTATAAAATAGACGTTATTTGATGTCATCAAATATCCCCCCACTTGAATCCTACTTGTCACTCAAGGTAGCCTTTAGAAGTTTTATAAAAAGCTTATTCCCTAAGGTATATATTCCGTCTAACGCATTTTATTTGATCTATTACAAGTACACAACAAAACACCTCACGAAATAGGAAGACAAAAAATTACTCAAATCACTCAATTAATCTATATGGTAACATGTAACTAATTCGCTCAATTGCTCGGTCATGACGAGTATTCTATCATAAGCTTGGCAAGGATACACATCTCCACCGCTAAAGCTAAGGAGTAACAAGTTTATAAAGGTAAATATGGGTTTTTATGCTAAGGCTTAAGGTTGATTACTCTATCTATATATATTATCTATTCAATATTCTAGGAGGTACGACAAGTCCCTCACATACACACCTTAAACGACAGGATTGGCACATTGTGCTGCTCACTCCCACCTCGAATAAGCTTATAGAGTAGGACTAGTTAGAGTATTATTGGGGATAGATCTGTTTTAAAACTTTCACCATTAGTAATAAACTTAAAAAAGGCTGCTGAGACATGAATACATGCAGTACTACGAGGGAATTGACTTGCACGCTCGATCACTTCCTCATTCGTGTAAACCCTTTGGGTTTAATGTTTAGCGAATAGGATTAATTTGTTGTTAAATAAAAAATTGCGAAACAATAGTATTATTGTCTATATAATACATGTTGACTAGACACTTTTTCTCAGACCGTTACCTTGATAATGACACAAAATACTAGTTACTAAGTCTTGATTCTTAGTTATTAACACCAAACAACCTAAGTTGGTGTTCCCGCAACGGTCAACTTCCCAATCATCCCATACTTTACATACTCTACAAGGCAAGTGGCAATATCTTCCACTTTATACAATACTCTACATCATCGATTTGTATCAACGAATAATCGATCCTTTGTGTAATTCCTTTGGTAGTTGCAAAATGATTATCTTCAAACTTTCCTTCTCTTTTCTGTTGCGATTTTTCTAATTTTTTCATTTTTTTCATCTAACTATATACGAAACTCAAAGTAGTTTCACCATCTTCACGATCATAATAATTCCGGATAATTCCTTTGGTAATTTCTTCATTCTTCGGATGTACCAACAATTGCGATGGTAGTAAAAATACATGAGTTTTGACTATAATATACATTCCCATTTGCAATGTGCAAATTCTTCCAACCATACCAAAATTGACACAAGACACGAGAAATACAAACTTTACACTTTAAGCAACTAGCAACTGTAAAATAAACTTAATCTAACAAGGTAGGCTAAGGCGTAAAGGTGTAACGAAACAAACAATTGGTGTATTTCCTAAACGATTGGCTCTACGAGTTGTTCTAGGGGTATCTTACTCTTAAAGTTAGAGTAAACAAAGGGTTTATACGGGGGTTAACTAACCAGTGTAGTTAGTTAATAAGAAACATGTAAAGGCGTTTTGGGTGTAATCCTAAAATTTACCAATTTAAACAAGTTACTCCATCTAAATACATAGTACTTATCATTGCGGTCTCGAGTGATATACCAAGCCAAGTTTTAAAGTCTACAACATCACCGATACACTCATATTTTGTGCTATTTGGGTAAACATTTAGAAACGGATAAGGTTAAATCCTCACAATATCTAACAAGGGTTATTGTGTGCGGGTTATGTATCAAGTAATTTCACAAAAGTATGCTTGAATTTTTTTTAAATTTGAGCATAATTTAAGCATTTTAGTAGCATTTTAGTGTGAAAAATAGGATAATTAAACATTCTAATTCCATCCCCCCACTTGATTTCATTCAACGGTCCCTCTTTGTATTGTATTAAACATTAAATTACGAGATTTTAAAAAGAATTACAATGAGAAACTCCCCTGATAATTTTGATCGGTAGATTCTCCATGTAGGTTTATTAAGCAAGAATTCATGTGTTGAACATATGCTTTGAAGTTTTGTAACACCCTCAAATCTGAGTATGTAGCAGAATGTTGAATATACGACGGGAGGTAATTTATTTGATCAATAGCACAGCTGTGAGAAAACGAACTCTAACGTGCGTTTTTAAACAGATACAATGGATTAACAAAATTGCTTGTTCATTACATTAGCTCATGGCTTAAATTGTTGACAATATATGTAATGATTTCGGTTTTTAACAAATGTTCCCAAAATGTAAATACGCCATTACTTTAGTACTGTCTCTTTCCAAAAGAGTGACCCCAATGTATCTGAGCACCCCGTGCCCTTATCTGACATGAGAAACATGCTTTAAAATATCATCATTAAAAGTTGGGGAATTCATAGGTTTATGTAAAATCAATAGTTAGGACCATAAGATTTCCAGTGTAGATAAGCAACCAATTGCAAAACATCACAAAAAGTAATTACGTTTTACTAAGCTAATGGTACACTGTAGCGCGACATGTATGACATGCCAATAAAATGCCAATAATGCCCATGAATTGATGTTCGAACCAGAAACATTCCCAAATCTGGACATGTTATAACGTTCGTTCTGTGTTAGCCTAGTCACCGAACGGGGATGTCAATCCCAAATAGATCTACTCATAACATTCGCGCTTACAATCCAGTAATTGACAGTTCATGATAAAGGGCTTAGTGGGTTATCGCTACTTAGGCAAACACGTAATCATTGTATAAAATGTACACTTGCGTCCAATTTGTAAAACAAGCATGTTCTCACCCCAAAGATGTAAATCATTTAAGAAATTGTAAAAACATGGGGCTATGAACTCACCTTAGTAAGTAGTCCTCTGTGAATGATAATATATATCCAAGTACGAATCACACCGTCAAATACCTAAGTAAATACGGCCAGTCTTAGTCTACAAATTTAGGCTAAAGACTCAATGTATAAACTACAATAAATAGCTAGTTTATATATATATTGTTATCACTTGTGTGGTGGTGGACATGATTATTGTATTTGTAATTTCGATGGCTCTTGGGAATCGTATAAACGTTGTTAATAAATATTCTTATTTATTAAGTCGTGGTTAAAACCGAATAATATCCGAATGTATTATAATTCGTTGGAATCGTTAAGTGTTTATAAAATTCACTTTTGTTTACAAAATACCCTTAAGTTTCTTATAATTACCAACCAGTCCCTAGGTTTATTGAATATATAACATTTACATTTTAAACCCTTAAGTTTCAATAATTTCACTTTTAGTCCTCTAACTACACAAAGTTTCACTTTAGGTCTCTATAGTTTCACATCAGTCCCTTAACTTTCAGAACATTCAAAACAGCCCCTAGACTTATTAAAGTCAAAAATGATAGTTTTAACCCTATAGTTTGCAAATTGACACTTTTAGCCCCTTGACTAGTCAAAATCACATTTTAAGTCCGTTTAAGGTCTAACAAGTGACAGGAAGTTTTTTTTACTCCCAATAAGACCCATAAGCTGCTGTCAGCCCATAAATAAGCTCGGATGAGCTTATTTTGGCTTAATGAGCTTATTGGGCCTTATTGGACCTATTAAGGTCCAATAAGCCATTTAAAGGTCCAATTCGAATTTTAAGAGCATGAAAGTCTTCATTAAGCTTATTTAAACTTACTAAATCTGTTTGGCTAGAATATAAGTTCGGGTGAGCTTATTTGAGCTTATTCAAGCTCATTGGGCTCGTTGGCCCAATAGCTTTAGCCCAAAGGGTACAAAAGGGTTTCTCATGTGATCTAACTTATTTTATCACTTCATTAAGCACCTAGGTTATAATTAAGCTAACTTAACCACATAGCTTATTCAATAAGCAATAAGCTCTCGTTATTAGGCTGTTAGGCCCATTAAGGGTCCGAATAATTTTTTGAGTGGTTTGACTTGACCCATTAGGGTCCATTAGCTTTACTTAGGTCCACTAAGTCCATTAAGCTTATACAGCTTCACCAATAAGCTGTTCAAAGCTTATTGTGAGCTTATAGCTCGAGTTGGCTTGTAATGGGCTAATATGGCCGTTAAGGGTTGGTGGTTTTAAAACATGCAAGGTTCTATTGGTTGATACTAAGGTCTTTGGTTCATTGATAATGCTCATTGTGATTATAAATAGCTATGGGTCCCACCGAGGCTGTTGGGCCAGTGGAGCATAAGCCTTGAGTTCTCTGATGGGTCTTACAAGGACCATTATGGCTATTGCTTTCCCTTGGTAATATATATGTTACGTTAGTATGTCCTAGTTATCTCATAACAGTATATTCATCTCATTTATACTTCGTGAATATATGCATATCGCTTGTTCAAGCTCGCACACTTCGTTCCCATAGCACCACGTACTATTGTTTACAACAAAAGTTTACATATGATTTCTCTAAAAATAAACGGTTTTTAAAACCTTGTTTGCTACTAAAATGTCATTACACGTTTTTCATTATATCTTATCACCTAACATGTTGTATAGCAATACATTGCGTATAACCCGTCCATTTTTGTATTTAAAAGCGATTTCTTAAGCTAGACTCCGTTTTTATATACCGACATATAGACTTGTTACAGAAAAGGAACACGCATATTATAATGGTATGGGTTTGTATGTGACTTACAAGGGTTCTAGTGTTTATGGAAAGAGTTTGGCAAACAACTAGCTTCTTGTACACACCCGTGTGTGTCTTAAACCCAAGCTTCTAAGCTTCCTATGTCCCTTATATAACCTTAGACATGCTTAGGGTGATTTAAGAGTGTGTATGGTTTCAGTTTTGATGTAACCCGATTGTAAAAGAAAGGGATGATATGTTTTGTTTGCTTGAGAGAGTTTAAGAGTTTTAGAAATGTATTAAGTGAGCTTGTGAGTGTGTATTTATAGGCAAATGAGCTATTTAGCTCTTCTTGGTCCTAAGCCAACTAGAAAACGAGCCATATAGGTGGTTTTGGGGATTTCTAGTTGCTTACACACGGTATTATGTTAAACCACTTGAGTACAAGTTTTAATTAGGCAATGTTGTACAAGATTTGCTTAGATACTAGAAATCTTAAGGATTTGTATAGTATATCATGCATGTAGAGTGGGATCAAAGGAAAACAAGGCAAATGGTTATTAACCATTGTGTAATAACTTAGTGGGAGACATTTAGGACTAACATTAATTAACTAGGAGATATACAAGTACTTTAGGATCATTAGTAGGATTTTTAAGTATGTGTATGTGTGTAACATGTAGAATCAAGGAGAGACAAGGCTTGAGATCTTGTTAAGGTTATACTAGTACAAGTTTTAATTACCTTAAGATGGTCATGTACTTAGGTAGATTTCTAGTTGATTTAGTACATGTGACAATTGGTTTAGGGGTCTCATTTGTCCATAATCGGCTAACATGGGGTTTTAACACAATAATTGATTAATTTTTGTGTTTAAGTTTTAAAAGTGGGTATTGGTTTGAGTCTAGTTATTTTTGGGGTGTGTCCAAATGGATTTTATTGCGAAACGTAGCCCTTTTACGTGACCAATAAAAATACAATACGCAAAGTTAATAATTATCTTCTTAATAATTATTCATTACTTGGTTGATGCAAACCTTAATTTATTTGATGACTGTTTATATTTATTGTTTATTTCTAGTCTACATGATTAGCTTAAACGTAAATATTAAAAGTAAACGCGTGTCGGACCAAAATAAATAGCGACGAATAATAAATGTCGTAGAATGACCTAAAATTGAGAAATGTTACAGTCTCTACCCATTAAAAGAGCTTTGTCCTCAAAGCTTAAGACATTGTAGTGGATGACAGAGCCTGGTTTGTGAAGAGTTGTGGGTATTTCTGTTTGAACGAATCTTTACATTCCCAGGTGAACTCAGGACCTCTCCTCAAGTTCCAGCGAACCTTAACCAATGGTATGCGGCTTTGCTTCAATCGTTTGATCTCCCATTCCATGATTTCAACGGGCTCTTCCACAAACTGGAGCTTATCGTCAACATGAATTTCTTCTAACAGCATGACTAATGGTTCGTCAGCGTAACATTTCTTTAGGCTAGACACATGGAAAGTATGATGAACTCTTCTCAACTCTTGGGGAAGTTCCAGTTTGTAGGCAACTTTCCCAACCTTGGCTAACACCTTGAAAGGTCTGACGTATCTTGGATTCAGCTTGCCCCGCTTATCGAATCGCACAACCCCTTTCTATGGTGAGACCTTAAGCATAACCCTATCCCCAAATTCGTACTCCATTAGCTTTCGCTTCCTATCAGCGTAACTCTTTTGTCGATCCTGGGCAGCTTGCATCCTTTGCTTGATCAGGACGATCTTTTCCGTTGTTTCTTGGATTAATTTTGGACCAGTCAGTTGAGCTTCCCCAACCTTGACCCATCACACTGGTGATCGACATTTTTGACCATACAATGCCTCATAAGGTGCGGCCTTTATGCTAGCGTGATAACTGTTGTTATATGAAAACTCGGCTAGTGGCAAATGCTTAACCCAACCCTTGCCAAAATCGATCACGCAAGCACGTAGCATGTCCTTGAGAGTTTAAATAGTTCTCTCGCTCTGGCCATCTATTTCTGGATGATATGCAGTGCTCATACTTATATCTGTACCCAAAGCTTTCAGAAACGATTTCCATAAATTTGACGTGAACCTCCCATTACGATCACAGATAATTGAAGCAGGTATCCCGTGTCTTGCTACTATCCTGTTCAAGTACAACCTTGCCAATTTGTCTAACGGATCATTCTCCCTTATTGGCAAGAAGTGGGCAGATTTTGTAAGCCGATCCACAATCACCCAGATGGTGTCAAAGCCTTGTGACGACCTAGGAAGTTTGGTGATAAAATCCATCGTGATATTATCCCACTTCCACTCGGGTATTGTTGGTTGTACTAACAGCCCTGATGGCCTTTGGTGTTTGGCCTTGACCCTCGCACACGTTAAGCACTTACTAACATACGTGTCGATGTCAGCCTTCATATTTGGCCACCAATATAATTTTTTCACATCTTGGTACATCTTTTCAGAACCAGGATGGATAGAATATTTTGACTTGTGGGATTCGTGCATAACCACGGATCTTAAGTCTCCATAGCAAGGTAACCAACTCCTGCCGTGTAAACATAGTGTTCCATCGGCACGTGGTTCCAATCTTTCCTTGGGTATATCCCTTCTGATTATACCGCCTATGTCTTCATTCACGAGATTCTCTGGTTTTTGGGCTTCGATCTGAGCTTCTAATATTCGTTTGGGAAGATCCAAGCCAATTGTCATAACTAAGGCTCGAACCCGCAATGGCTCAATCCGTTCCTTACGGCTCAATGCATCGGCTACTACGTTTGCCTTCCCTGGACGATAATGAATGTCGCAATCATAATCACTTAACAACTCTAGCCAATGGCGTTGCCTCATGTTAAGCTCCTTCTGATCGAGAATGTGTTGTAGGCTTTTATGGTCGGTGAACACGGTGCATCTGGTTCTGTAAAGATAGTGTCTCCATATTTTTAGAGCAAATACCACTGATCCAAGTTCTAAATCATGAGTGGTGTAGTTCTTCTCGTAAACTTTTAGTTGTCAAGAAGAATAAGCAATCACCTTCTCTCTCTGCATCAATACATCACCTAAACCCTTGTGTGACGCATCACAGTAGACTATAAAGTATTTGCTCCCCTCAGGTAAATCCAGAATTAGTGCACTGTACAACTTCTTCTTTATTAACTAAAAAGCGTTCTCTTCTTTTTCACCCCAGTCGAACCTAATTCCTTTCTGAGTAAGTTTCGTCATTGACTTAGCAATCTTCGAAAATCCTTCGATGAACCTTCGATAGTAACCAGCAAGACCTAAAAATTGGCGAATCTCCGTTGGTGTCTTAGGAGACGCCCAATCCTTGATAGATTCTATCTTGGCTGGATCCACATGTATGCCTCTGCTATCAATGACGTGTCCGAGAAATTGTACCTTCGGAATCCAAAATTCACATTTTGAATTTGGGCATACCCAAATTCTTCTTTCTTAAGTAATTATAATATTGGCCTTGAGTGTGTTCTTCATGTTATTTCTCGTCCTTTGAATAAATAAGTATGTCAATCTATGAGATAATTACGAAAACTTATCCAAGTAAGGCTTGCACACTCGGTTCATGAGGTACTGAATTACCGCAGGTGCGTTTGTCAGTTCCTGAATGGCATCAACCTAGAAATTCGTAATGGCCATACCGAGTTTTGAATGCCGTCTTTGGGAATGTCTTGCTCACGTACTCTAAGGCTGGTGATATCCTTGATCTCAGTCTATTTTGATTAATTTACTGGTTCCCTGGAGTTGATCAAATAAATCGTTAATCCTCAGAAGTGGATATCGATTTTTCACTGCCAACTTATTTAACTCACGGTAGTCGATGCACATCCTGAATGACCCATCCTTCTTTTTGAAGAATAAGACTGGGGCTCCCCAAGGTGAGGAACTAGGCCTTATGAATCCTTTGTCGGAAAGCTCTTGTAATAGTTCCGATAATTCCTTCATTTTGGATGGGGCCAATCGATACGGTGCTCGAGCTACAGGTGCGACTCCTGGAATTAAGTCGATTTGGAATTCCACTGGTCGAGCCAGAGGAAGACCTGGCAAGTCCTCGGGAAATACTTTAGGAAAATCTCAGACAATTGGTACGTCCTTTATTTGTTGTCCTTCCGACTTGTCCTCCTCTTTCTTGGCAGATATCTGTGCTAATAAGGACCTGGCACTCTTTTGCATGTACTCTGAGCTTTTGATCATGAGATAACTGTCAATCTGAGTTTCTTTACTTTTGCTTTTCTCTCGTTGCCACAAAAGTCAAAGTTTCTTTCCCACAGGGGAACTTGAACAGTTTCTATAGCACACGATCATGCGTGACAATTTCTTTAACAGTCCATACCAGTAATGACATTGAAACTACTGTTATATGGGCAATTAGATATTTGTGGAACAGATGGTCTAAGAAATTTAAGTGCAACCTAGTATAATAATGTCTATCTGACTAATTTCCCATTTAGGCTAATTCGACATCATAAACAAGTTTCTAATAGTGGTGGGCGATGTTATCAAGGAACTAAATGCAGTGGTTTAATAAACTTATATCGGCCTAGTGTGAATAAGATAAGATGCATAGTGGTTATTTAAGAGGAACGTACCCGTGACGACATTGGCATCAGGGTTTCCCAATGCATTTCCTCTCTTTTCTGCATTCCCAACTGCATAAACCCAGCCTTGTGCATCCCATTTCCTCCATCCTTATTCTTTAACTTAGGACAATCTCTCTTGAAATGCCCCGATGCTCCACACTTAAAACAACCATTTCCCTTGGGAGCTGCCCCATTGCGCTTTATGTGTTATTAGAAATTTGTGTTACCAGTACCCCCATACAATGTGAGCAAAAGCCTACTTTGTTGCACTTGTGGCACTTCTGGGTGCACGTGCCATTGTGGTGAAGATGGCACTTGGTGCACTTGGGCAAAGATCCCCCGTAAGGCTTCCTTTCACCTGTCCCCATATTGTAGACGTTGGCGATATTCTGCCTCTTAAAGGGTTGTTGCTGGTGACCATGGCTATTTATGGATGAATCATCAGCCTTCCTTTTGTTGTCAGACTGCCTTTCTGTACAGGTGCGGAGTTTCTAATCCATCAAGTCATTGGCCAACTCAATAGTCTCATCCAACGTCTTGGGTCTGGCAGATTTGACGTTCCCATAAATGTTGTTAGGTGGTCCACTGTTTGTACTTTCTATCCTTCTTGGTTTGTTGGCAATAATACTTGGTACTTATCAGGGATAGATCTTGGAACGTTCTGTGTATGCTGGAACATCGTTCCCCTTGACACATTTAGGGTCCACAACACGATTTCTTTTTTCTTGAGTTTACACCTGCGGACAATCCTTGTCCCTTATCTTCTTCTGGAGTATTTTCCAAGTCATTGATATGGCATCAGGACCTAAGGGTTCTTATCTGACCATTCCTCCAAGTCAAATAGAAACACCTAACAGAGTGAGGTGGGAAAAAACCATTACTTTGATTCTAATATAGGCACATCCATTGATATTGAAAAATGAACTCCGCATCTTCCCAATTCATGAGTCAATACGACTACGCCTTTCAGTCCCTTTGAAGTTCAAAGTTGACTCTTCCTGGAAGTCAGCGTAAAAACGAGAGAGCACAATTTACATGTACTTTTTTCAGTTATCCTCGTGAAACGGTGGCTTCCATCTCCCATGGTGGGAGTTTCGCAAAGTGCTTGTCAATCATTGCTTGGATGGATTTTGGAGTCATGTTGTTTGGATTGGTGTTGTTAACAGGGGTATTCGATCCTCTTATGGTCGTACGTGTCATGATTTGTCTAGATCACAAAAGGCAAAACATGAGATTATATGACAGAATATAATAATGTATAGATGAGATATCAACACAAGAGATGTATATAGTATGACATAACACATCCATTTCATTCATAACTTTGAAAATTTTACATGAAATAGTTGTCGGATTACACAAAATACAATACAAAAGATCTAAGGCTATGTTAGCGGAGAAAACCCCTAATACTTAACATGCCTGTACAATGACCTAGCAAGATAAAATAGCGTAATCCACTAGATGTGACTGTTGCTTCCCTAGATGTTCTAGTGATCTAGAATCCTAACCTCTGGTCCTGGCTGTCTAGCTCTCCTCTGCTGCTCTTGTAGTGCTAACAACTCGGCCTGCATGTCGCTCATCTCTCGCCTCATGTCTCTAATAACTCAAAGAGTCTCTACCATCTGTGCCTGACGTCTACGGTCAGTCTCTCTAAGCGCTGCTAACTCGGCCTGCTGCATCTGAAAGTGAGTCTCATGTACCTGATGCTGTGTCTGAATGAGAGTACCCTGCAGCTGTAACTGTGTCTGGTGTGCCTAGAGATGGGTCTCGTGTGCATACACATGATCACGATGGGTCTGAAGCTCCTGATGAGTCGCCTGACTCAATCCTATCGAGTGAGCCCAAGCCTCTCGGGAAGCATAGGCCTCCTCCTCCACCATCCATACTGTCTCCTGGAGAGTCATCCTATCCCCTTTAAGTAGATCGACCGATGCGAGTCTCATATCGACTCGCTGTGATATTTGAGACCTACTCTTCATGAGCATCCTTTGTAATGGGCATACAAGTAATGTGTATCATGCTCATGGAAGTCAGGAAGCTCTGTGACCCATAGCTTGGACCTTCTCTCATGATCATAGCTGCTATCTCAGGAACTGCCTCTGCCAGATCTACCCAAGTATCCCTAATATCGTACCCAACATCTCTAGTCCCCTGTCGCCTCTCTTCAGCATCTACTGTACTGACAAATCCATAATCTATCCCCCGACCTTTGGTAGGTCTAGCAGTAGAACTCTCCCCGACCTCGTACCTAGAGCCTAGGGTAGACAAATACAACCTCTTGCGGGGAGGCTGCTCAGACTCGGGATTTATCATCCTACGGTTACTGTGGTGGTATGTTTAGAGATGGTTGTAGTGGAGGTGATGGTTAATGCGGTAGTAAATGTATCATTAAGGGATGAGTGGATGCTATCTTGAGTGTCTGGATTTGGGTTGGATACTCAGATGATGGTAGTAAAGGTAATGGCACAGGTGGTGGTAATGAATGTGCAAGTGGGGACATGCTCCTAACAAGGTGCTCCCCTGTAGAAGGTAGTGATAGTAAGATAGGTGGTGATGCTGATGGAGTAGTCATGGCCAGAAGTCTCTCAACCTCTGCCTTTGGTGGAAGGGATATAGAAGTCTGATGCCGGACGATAATCCTAGCCCCAATCGTAATGTCGGTGGAGGGTGGTGGTTAAAGGCTTCTTGTTCCCTCTGGTGGAAAAATAGGCTCATCTAACAGTACAATACATGGAGAGTCGCTGGAGCTAAGTGTCTCTTCCTCCTCATTCTGTCGTCCTCATCACCCTCATCTCATCATCAGCGTAATCCCAGATGAAGTCGCCGTTTCATCATTTCCATTATCTCCACCATCCCATAGGATCAGTCGAATGGTCATCCTCTATCCTATTCATCTGTACTCTTTGGATCTCCTCGGGATCCGATCTCAGTAACATATCCCGGGTGAATCTGCCAGTAGGTTATACATTGGAGGTAATGACTGCTCCTCAGTGGGAAACTCATGTCATTCATCTCAATGCTATTTAACTCAGGGTATATAGGCTCTGACACGTAGTCAGGATCATGTGCCTGTACGAACATAGGCTCACGTTCATCCTCGTCCTGAGGAACTGGCGGTGTCTGTGGATCCTCTAGGCCTGGTATGTAATCCGGTGATGGTGGGGTTACTGGCTATATCGGGAGTCTGTCGAATCCTAATACGATGACCCATGGAATACTCCACTAGGTATTCCTCATCATCGGCTCCACAGCAAGGCTATGCCGCGGGCTCAGAGTCGGTGTAAACGGAAGTGTAGGTAACCGCAGATGTCGCAGAAGACATGACTACTGCAAAAAGCAAAAATAACTTATATAAGTATTACTTATAGGAAAGATCGGTATGATATGTCTATAAGCCTTAATTATAAGGGTCTTATGGTAATATACGTAATATCATTTATATACACGTATATCAATCAATCATGTAAGCACTTAGTAACTACTAATGCTAAAACAATGCATGTCATGTAAGCATATATCCTGGATGCAAACAAGTGATGTATGTATGTCCCTCGCAAATCCCATTTGTGAAAACAGTGTTTGAAAATGGTTATAGTCCAGACAAAACTTTTGACCTGGTTCTCTATAACCTTGGCTCTGATACCAATCTGTAACACCCTCAAATCTGAGTATGCAGCGGAATGTTGAATATCCGAGGGCGTTACTTCATAGATCAATAGCACAAGATATGAGAACGACCACTAACGTGTCATTTTTAAAAAGATACATTGGATTAATACGCAGCAGAATGTTGAATATCTGAGGGCGTTACATTTATGGATCAATAGCACAGGATATGAGAACGACCACTAAATTTGTCATTTGAAAAAGATACATTGGATTAACAAAATACTTGTTTGTTACATAAGCTCACGGCTTCAGATTCTTCAACAATATAAATAAAGATTTCGATTTATAATAATTGTCCCCATAATGTAATAAGACCCCAAATCTTAAGTGTTGACTCTTCAATTATTGACTTCCAATGTATCATCGCACCTCGTGCCTTATTGACCTGAAAAACATGCTTAAAATGTCAACATAAAGTTGGTGAATTCATAGGTTTGTGTAAAACAATAGCAGGACCGCAAGACTTCCAAGTGTATGATTTAAGCAACACATGCAAACATCATAAAAAAAGTAATTACGTTTTCCTAAGCTCATGACATTGAAGCTCGACATGTGTGAATGCAATATATTGCCAATGTATGCCCGTGAATGATGTTCTAACCCGAAACATCCCCATTTCTGACATGGTATACGTTCGTTCCCGGTGATAGCTAATCACCCGAACGGGGATTGTCAATCCCAAATAGATCTACCTATAACATTCGCGCTCACAATCCAGTAATTGACAGTTCATGATAAGGGCTCAGTAGGTTATCGCTACTTAGGCAAACACGAAATCATTGTATAAAATGTACACTTGCGTCCAATTTGTAAAACAAAGCATGTTCTCACCCCAAAGATGTAAATCATTTAAATAATTGTAAAACATGGGGCTATAAACTCACATGAGTGAATAGTCCTCTGGAAATGATAATGGATATCCAAGTATGGATCACCGTCAAATACCTAAGTAAATATGGCCAGTCTTAGTCTATAATTTAGGCTAAAGACTCAATGTATAAACTACAATAAATTGCTAGTTTATATATACTGTTATCACTTGCGTGGTGGTGTACGTGTTTAATGTAGTTATATCCGTTTGATGGCTCTTGAAAAAGTATACGATTTCCCCCGATCTTGTATACGTGTAAACGTTTATTAATAAATATCCATATTTATTAAGTCGTGGTTTAACTTGTTATAATATACGATAATTATATAACTTGTCCGATTCGTTAAGTGTTTACAAAAATCACTTTCGTTTATAAAATACCCTTAAGTTTCTTATAAATACAAAACAGCCCCTGGGTTTATAAATATACTTTATTTACATTTTAAACCCCCAAGTTTCATTAATTACACTTTTAGTCCCTAAACTTTACAAGGTTACATTTTAGGTCCTTATAAGTTTGAAACAGCCCCTGAGTTTCCAAAATTTGCAAAAACAGTCCCTGGGCTTGTTAACTTTAGCAATTGACAGTTTTGACCCTATAGTCTATAAATTTACACATTTGGTCCTTCGACTTTGTAAAAATTGCATTTTCACTCTAATTAAATCCCAACAAGAGGCATTATGTTTAATTAAGTCAAAATAAGCCATATAAGCTGCCCTAGCTTATAAATAAGCTTAACGAGCTTATTTTTAGCTTAATGGGCTTATTGGGCCTGTTAAGGTCCAACTAATGTTTTAAAGGTCAGATTTAGTTTTAAAAAGCACCATTGCCTTCCTTAAGCTTGTTTAAGTTAGTCAAGTTGAAAATAAGCTCGGGCTTATGAGCCTGATAACTTAACCCGAAAGAAATAATAAAGTCCTTTAGGCATTCTTAGCTTATTTCCCATTCTTATTAAGCCTAATAAGTCTATTTTCGGTTTAGCTTATCCAAATAAGCTAATAAGCTCTTGTAAATAGGCTGTTAGGCCCATTAAGGGTCCGAATGAATTTCTACATGGTTTAACTTGGCCTATTAGGGTCCATTAGTCTTTCTTAAAGGGTCCTAGATGTTTGGGCTATTTTGGGTCCATTGGCTTGCCTAGGCTTACTATGAAGCTAAATAATTGTTGAAGCTGTAAAATAAGCTCGGGTGAGCTTATTTGAGCTTATTAGGCTTGCTAGCCCAATAACTATAACCCAAAAGAGATCAAAAGGGGTCCATTAATGTTCTTAAGTTCACAAAAGATCATTAAGCCGTGTAAGCCCACGAATAAGCTGTTTAAGCTTATTGTGGCTTATAGGCTTGCGTTTGGACTCGTTAATAGGCTAACAGGCCCATTAAGGGTTCGACTAGGCTCCTATGGTATGCTAAAGTTCCATGTGAGTCCTATAAATCACATAGGTCTCTTTATATGTCAAGGGGCAGCTTATTAATAAGCCGTGGGTCCATCGGGTTATTTATTAGGCCCGTTTGGTTCCGTATGTGGGTCTTTGGGCTAACTAAGCCCATTAGGTGTTCATTCCATGCATGCTTGAGTTATGCAAGTTCAATAAGCCTCCTAATCCAACTAATAAGCTCGGACTAGCTTAAAAATAAGCTATGGTCCACCATTGGGCTGTTGGGCTTAATCCGTGAGCTTGCTTGGATTACGAAAGGCCCCTAGTGGCCCGATACCCTTCTAGTAACACGTAAGATTCGAAATCGTTTGCCCTAGCTATATGTCGTGTGTCTAACCCATTTATACGTTGCGTTTTTGCATGCACGTGTTCGTTATCCTTGCATACACATTCCCAAGCGAGTTTGTCATGTTTACAACTAAAGTTTACGTGTAGTTTCATTGGTTTCGCGTGTAAGGGTTGTATTTCACCTTGGTTTCTTTACCCGACGTTAAATGAACCCGTCTAGCCACATTGGATCTTTCGTACACATTTTACTACGTCCTAGCACCACACAAGTATTATAGGAGTACGTATAAGTGCGTTGTCATGCATGGGTTCGCGTTAGTGAGTTTATTTACATGCTAACGTGACACACGACTAGCAACAAAGAACGAATTATAATTTGAAAGAGTTTAAGCTTGTATGCGACTTACAAAAGGTCCTAGAGCCTTGAAGACGTGTCGTGAAGCTAACCCAAGTCGTATAACCCAATCCTAAGATCTAAACTTATCAAATGACCCGATCTTGGCTCGTGTATTCCCTCTTACGTCCTTGTTATGAATGCTTTTGTGTTGTTTGTGTGATTGAGAGAGAGTATGAGGGTGTTTGCTCGCGGTTTGTGACCCGAACAAGAGAGGAGAAATATGTTTTAGTTGTTTGAGTGTTTTGTGAGTTGTAAGAGTGTAAATGGTGGGACTAAGTGGGTATTTATAGGTCAACTACCTTAGTGGTAATGTCTCTTAGCCTCAACAAAACCAAACGTTGCCCTAGCTCAAGAGTTTTATGGTTTCTAGGTGGTTACGCATATTGTTTTGTTAAACCACCCTAGTAAAGTTTGAATTAGCCAAGTGATGTACCTAGATTTAGCTAGATTAGGATATCTAAGGTATTTATTTAAGTACATGCATGTTGCCGAATCCAAGAGGGCAAAAGGAAAGCCATTGGTCTTTGTCATTGTGTCAATATGCTTAGTGGGTAACATTTAGGGACTACCATTAATTAACTAGGGATTGTACATGTACTTGTAAGAATCGATTCGGAGATTTTTAAGGTGGATTTCTTAGTTGGTTTAAGTGTTATAGCCGGCCATAGTGGGTTTTTTAACCAACAAGGATGGGTTAAATTTTGTGTAAGTTTTAAAAGTGGTATTGGTTTGACGTCTATGTAAGTCTAGGTTGTCTGTTTTATCCGCTTATATATCTCCGTAATTACATCTTTCTATCTTCACGTGGGCTTGAAGACAGTGTATATCATCGAAATGTTAGCTAATTAATCATCAAAAAGTCGTCCTCTATATATTACATCAATACTTAATTTTCAAATACATGCTCACTTGGCCTGATAATATAATTTGTGATTGTTGGTTAAAGATTCTTTCTGTAATTTAAGTCCGTTGACTCAATTAATGTACAATGCGTGGAAGACCTAGGTTTTTTGTGTCAAAAGAGCTTCCTTTTCTATTTTTATAAACATTAATGTTGTTCAAACTTTCCTTATTTATAATCATTAACTGATTTTAAAAAATTTATCGAATCGCGTTACTATTTCTTAATCTCAAACAAGAGATAAAAAGTGACAAGGGAATTAGTAATTTGAGGATTTTAGCGATTTTTTATTGCTATAGCTCTAATAAAAATTAACTCAACTCGTAGTCAAATCCTACATCTTTAATTGTCTATAATCGTAATTTAATTTTTCTCTAAGTCTATTATCTAAAAATAAATTTTTTATTTTACTTACTTATTATTTATTTGGCATTCTGACTAACAATATAATATCGCCACTCTATAATCTATTTTATAAATTTAAGGTATCCGTTTAATAATGGCGACGTAGGAGTCGGAAGAAAATGGATTTTCTCACTTATTTTTAAGTATAATATTTTGCAAGTTGGTGAAGGTTGAAACTTGATTTGTGAATTGATAATTGTGAATACAAATAAAATGTTAAACGTAGGATTTGCAATACCATAATAGAATCTCCTCCCACTATACACTAAATTTATACTCCGTTATTTCATTTACATATTACTATTTGTTTCCTATTTTTAAACTTTATTGCCCCGCTATGATAATTGCAACTAAAGATTTCATTAACACAACGATTCCCTTTCTCTATTTATCGATACGTGTGGAGTACCTAATTGTGAGATTTCTTATTGCGATTTACGTAAACCCTATTTTACTGTAGAGAGACACAATGTAGGAAAATTATAAGAAATGACCTCATTAACGTCTTATTATTGTGTTAGTACATGTGTTGTGTGTCTTATCTTTGATTGATGGTGTAGACCTAATTGTGTGTTGTGTGTGTCTCCTGTTTGTCTGTGTAGTGATGGTTTATGTTTGTGTGCTGTACGCGTATTTTTTGTGTCAAACAGTTCTGAAACTAAAAGTAAACGCGTGTCGCATCGGACTGAGTAACTGCATAGTTGATATTGAATCGGAGATGTTAGAGAAGTCTGCTAATGTACTGGAATCTGTGTTAGTATGTGTTGATGCTCTTGCTTGAGACAGTCATTTTTGTCACGTTAAATGCTCGCACGTTTTGATGGATCAAAGCGCGCAAGGCACTTTGTGGAACTAGTGGACGAAGCCATAGGTTGTCATGCAGATAGCCCCGGTCCGGGAAACAAAGCTTAAAACAAAGCTTATCCCGGCAACCTAACTCTCTATGTCACCTTCACTTGTGTTGTTGCTGCCATGGGTGGTCTCATTTTCGGTTACGATATCGGAATATCAGGTAATATATTAGGGCCTCCGTTACCTCAGCTACGACACTGTTGATATATATCATCATGTCAAAACTGTTTATCTGATTATTTTATGATGAGATAAATAGTTTTGATATATAGTACTAGTACTAGCTAGATACTCTAGAAAATTAAAACCTACAATTTTCTTTTTATGTAGTATTTGTTAAGATTACAAGTGAATTAGGGTTTTTTTAACGTCAACTAGCTACATCGAAAAATATACTTAACAAATAAATATGTTTGTATATTAATAAGGACTTGAATCACAACCATTTGATTGCTGATCGTAAAGTTTATTTTAAATTGGGAGGTTTTCGAGGTGGACGGGAACCTAATGGATTCTTACCAAATGACTTGGTCTTTAACGTTTGGGTTACGATTTTATGCACTTTTCATAAAATGAACCTGAAGACTCTTGATCCTCGTGCTTTTGTACTTAAACAGGTGGCGTGACATCAATGGATCCATTTTTGAAGAAGTTCTTCCCATCAGTATTCCGAAAACAATCAGAAGACACATCGACAAACCAATATTGCAAGTTCGACAGTCAAACATTAACCATGTTTACATCGTCCTTGTACCTAGCTGCGTTGTTGTCATCCTTGGTGGCATCGACAGTGACTAGGACACTTGGTCGTAAACTTTCTATGTTGTTTGGTGGCATTTTGTTTTGTGCTGGTGCTTTGATTAATGGTTTTTCTCAAGCTGTTTGGATGCTTATTGTTGGTCGAATCCTTCTCGGGTTCGCCAATCTGGTACTGTGAGCTCGAATCACTAACAACTAACTTGCCGTTAATTTTTTTTTATGTAATTGGCCCTGTCGAGATCCATTAATATGAAAAAAACATAGTGCATCATATAAAAACATGTTTTTTTATCAACTTTTAATAGATATTTTCTGTTTTTCTACAATTGTATTAGTATATTCTTTTATATAGATGTGTGTTTATTCATTTTTCTATCAAAACTAAGAATATATTTTTGTATTTTTCTACCAAAATTGAGAATAATTCTAATATGTGAGGTAAAAATAGGAGTATATATCATTTCTTTTTCCTAAATAATTATTTTTAGAAAATATACAGTAAAACCAATAAATATTGAGAAATGTTAGTACTATAAATGTTTATTTATGAATCA
>BQNB010091450.1:3226-26875 GCA_026074375.1 Tanacetum coccineum
GTCCCTAACAGCTACTAAACGAACTAGGGTTCGTACCCTCTTTTTATTCTAAAGTTACACACTTAAAACCCTAAATTCGGGTTTGTATATATAGGAAAATCGTTGTGATGGCGCCGCATTTTAATTGTGATGCCGTAATGAAAGAGAATATTCTAGATAATGGGTTGGGTCGTGTGCTCTGACGCCGTTGTAAAATCTTGTGATGCCGTCTTTGTCTTCGTTGTGACGGTGTCACATTGTATCTGTGACGCCGTCTCCAGCCACTGAGAACATAATCTTGAGAGATGTTGGTGTAGGTCTGTAGTCTTGTCTGTTTCTTCTCCAAATGAGCTCAAGTCACGTGTAATTCCTCCAAATGCATTCCAGATGTAAAATACCTGAAAAGGAATAATTAAGTACCTATTTTGGGCATAAATGCATGATTTAGGGGGTTAAACGACCCCGAAAAAGTGTATAAAATGACACCTTATCAAATGCCCCTACACTTGGGATTTTCTTGTCCTCAAGCAAATGGGCTTTTCTACCTAGACAATAGCAATATGATGGTCATTTAACCTACTCTTTAAAAGTATTTTACAACACAACCTTCTAGACCTCGTAATTAAAAGTACGGAAAGCATACACTAGCACCTCACATAAGTGTTTGGGATTCTCTCTTTCTCTCGGGTGTATAATAAATTATAACATAAAGGGGAAATGAAAAATCAACACTCATTACCTGTCGTAGCATATAAATTACCATAGGCTTGGTAAAGGATTAAACCTCCACCGCTAGGCGCAAGCATTATTCATTACTATCTAAGAGGTCTTTTTAATGGGTTATGGGGTGTAGGTGTAAGATAACATATAATGGAAAAGAAAATGGATGTGATACATTTGGGTGGCTTTGGGTGAATTTAGAGTAGAAGGGTTAGCTAATTATTTACACGAATGCACGTTTGTTTGGTTGCTAAGCCAAGACTCGGACGATGATATACAAACTCAACACAACTCTACATCAATCTCTTTCTTTTTATTTTTTATTTTTTTTGAATAAAATAATACATCACAACGTGGGGTTTATAACACGTACCCCTACACTTGAGCTTTTTACATACTCGATTATTTACAATCTAACTAATGACCCGATTTGAGGTGGATCAAAATAACATGGAGATCATCTAACAAATATATAGGGGTATTGACTTAACTTTTCTTCCCCATTCTTCCGCGAAATAAATACTACCATGAATCCCAATCGTCCCAAAACTGTATTTATAAGGATAAGGACTTAGCAACCGTGTACTCAAAAAATTAACTTGGGTTAAACACAATAATGTACTAAAAGCGAGTACATACAAGGTAGGCTAAGGCGATTTGGGTGTAACGATTGGTTTAAAGGTGACAATGCTCTTCATTAATATGCTTAGAGGGTTGTAGTAGGGGTATCCTGTAGTAAAAATGAGTGCATGGCAAGGGTGTGGGATAGTTATATGATCGGTGTGATCATAATAACAATTACATGTTTAAAACATGGGTTAATCCTAATGCCTCTTATCAAGCAAATCCTAATACTCACTATGCGGTCTCGGGATGCATCACAAAAATAAGTTCTAGAATTTAATATACTATCGATACACTCATATAATTTAATACCGATCTCAATGCTCCAGAAAAGGCGACAAAGACCACACGTACACATCCGTAATGACGGAATAGATACATATGACTGCTCACTCCTTAACTCAAGAAAGCTAAAGGTATAAACTATCTTGGGTATCAATAATAGATACCCGAATTCCTATAGATCTAAAGGCGAACCTCACATTTTTTAGGGTTGAATTTTAAGGGTTTTTTTGTGCTAGTCGTACACATTCCTATCCATGAGACGCTATTAATACTCGGTTTTCATCGGTATGTGTCATAAAAAAAATTAAATTTGTGTCAAAATTACCTTTTTATGGTATGTTTCGATATATTACTCATCATTTTAAGGACAAAGCAAATGACAAATGAAAGAATAGTTTCTAAGGCTTATTTCTCCCCTACACTTAAGTTGAACATTGTCCCCAATGTTCTATAGAAGTACCGGTAAAATGAATATTGGGAAAATGAAACAAGTAAAAGAAACTAGTACTCCCTTGGTTTGCTCAATAATGGAGAAGAAAAATACGATAACTGGTTAGATCGTCCTCCAAGAATCATCCAATGAAACTTCCTAAGAACTTCCAAGCTTCTTCTCATCAACTATAACTTGTAATCAAAGACAAAGACAACTACACCAAGCATAAAATGTGCGATATAATAATATACTATGTGAAATTAGGGTTGACTCTATAAAGCAGTAAAGATAGGAGGAGAGAATTTTTAAACTCATGGTTTTGCAGGTTTATAAAAGAATTATAACTTTCTTAAGTGTTGTACAAGTTTTATTTTCAAAAATACTTGAAATTTTCGAATTTTCTTGTAACTGGGCGTTTGACGCAGTCAGGGATATCCTGACGCCGTCACAGGTGTCGTGGTGACGGCGTCGCGTGTAAATCGTGACGCCGTCTCCACACTCTGTAAAAACTCAATTTTCGTTTTTTATGAAAAATTTCTTGCACTCATTCTTATATGTTATTTTCCTGTACAAAATGCTGTATAAAAACCCAAGAATTAACAATTCAATCATATGACTCGAAACTGACGCGAATTAATCTAAACAATTTATTTCAAATGTTTGAATTTGGTTCTAAGAACCGGATATTTCCCCTACACTTATTTTGTTGCAAAATACCTTTGATTGGAAATAAGACGAAGTTACAAACAAACAAAGCATGATTCCAAACTAGTTCAAACATAATAAATAAACGATAAAGAATTAAAACACACAAGACACTCCTAATATGCGGGAAAAGTAAATATTGGGTTGCCTCCCAAAAAGCGCTTTTCTTTATTTATGAGTCTTGTAGCTAGACTCGAAGTCACACATCAAGTGTCGTAGAAGTGGTCCAAGTCGATGATTTCCCTTGGACTTTCTCTTTCGGAGAGCTTCCTAGTGGTGGGGATTGACTGTGGGGATTGACTGTAGGGTTTTGGTAAACTCCTCTCCGTCTGGATCGATTAGTCTAATCTTGGCGTTCCATGCTCCATCTCCGTTTTTAGGTGGTTTTGGGTTTTTAATTAAGCTCTCTGACTCCCATAAGTTACTCTTAAGGTTAATGGGTATGGCTCCTAAAAATTCTACCATCCTCCTAAACACTAAGGTATCCTTAAAAGAATTGAGCTCGGCATCTCTAGCAATTTCCCATTCTTCGGGCAAATGGCAGTCTAGGAAGTCCTTCCTAGCATAATAAGGGGTTCGTCGCCTACTCCATCAGTGCGAGGTCGTGGTTTGTATGATTCCTTTTTCCCAAGTGTGGTCCAAATATATGGTTGCTTTTCTCTTCTCCTAAAGTTCACTCCCTTTTACTCCGAAAACCGACCTAGTTATTCTTCTCCCACAGCTATTTTGCCATCCTACAATCTATAACTGCTTGGGCGGAGCTAGGAATCCTCTCCTACTAGCAAAGGGTTCGGGGCCTTCTTCAAATCGATCCGTAGAAAATCATTTAATTAGTTTTAAGTTCCCCTATGTGGGACTTCTACTCTTTAAACAATCCCCAACGGTGTATGGAGGGGGGGGTGGAAGGGGAAAGGAAAGAGGAAGGATTTGGTTCTGTTAGCCAATCCAAAGATATGGTCAGTCGTCTTCTAATATTCGATGGTTAAGCTTTTAAAGAGGTAAAGTGGGATTATGTATTATGCATGATCCTAGATCGGCCAAGTGTCGAGAGGTTTTTGATCCCCTAAATCTACAAGGAAGAGTGAATAGTCTGGGTCTTCCATCTATTGCAGTACTTCGCCTGGACAATGCTGATCGGTTTTTTCCTAGTTCTAAGCTCTCTACGTATTTATCCAAAAACGTTATAGATTGGAGTGTGAGCTAGGACTTCGAGAACTGATAGGTTAAGATGCAAATCCAGGAATTCATCTTCAAGAGTTGGTTCGGGTTCTTTCGGTTGTTGCAGTTTGATCCCCGTTCCCGTTTGTAGCAGGCTTGCCTGGGAAATGTTTTCCTCCTTTGAATGTGCTTTGATAGCATTGATTCAAGTGGAGGGGTGAGATGAGCATTGGGGATCAATTGTTGGGTAAGAAACAAGTAGAACAAAATTGGGAAAAGTAATTCACTTTGGGTCTAACCGTGTGGCAGGTAGTGCTCCTGCTATTCGATCAATGATGGCCTTCAACACTCGTCAATTTAGTTGGCATGCTCGCTTTGTTGTTAGTTTGAAATTGGCTTCAAACTTGGACAGTCTAGCGTCTTGAGATGCCATGAAATTGGATACCAATCCTTCAAGGTTTGATTGATTGTTAAAGCTTTTAGTACGGTTGTTGAAGGAACGGTTTAGGATTGAACCGTTGGGTTGGAATCGGTTATGTGATTATGAAAATTATTTGAGAATTTGAGGGTGTCTCCACCTAAGGTTTGGGGTGACTGGATCTATGAATGGATTATAGGTGTCACCAAGAATTGTTTTGACTCGAAGCTTAAAAGTAATATCCACTACCTCCCGCTGCATCAGTACGCCCGAGGATGCTTATTCAACAAAGGCTTGGATGGGAATCTTCCATGCCAATAATGAGTGTCGTGAGGACCACTGTAGATTCCACATGAGGTAGTGACTTTGGTTCCTTGAGTAGTTACTGGAGCAAGACGAGCTTCCATCAAGCATTGGACTTGATTTTCGAGCTCGATGAGGCAGCGGCCGGATGTACTCGGGACATCTTGAGGCAAAGCGATTGCCTTGACCGGCTTAGCGAAATCCCTTGGGTCATTCCAACTCTCATTGTCATAGAGGGCGAGGTCCTCTAATAATGCTCAGGATTCTTTGGCGTTTCGGTAACGAAGCTTACCACCGGCCGATTGGTCAATGGTTCGTCTTGTACGGATTGGACATGTCCAAAAAAAATTTAGACTTGTAGCCAAAGGTCGATGCCATGATGAGGGACTTTTTACAGTAAGTCCTTGAAACGAGTCCATGCTTCTGATAGAGATTCTCCATGATGTTGTTGGAATATCAGGATATCATTGCGGAGTTTTGCGGTCCTTCCCGGTGGAAAGAATTGAGCAAGGAAACGAGTAGTAAGATCCTCCTATGTGGTGATGGATCCTGCTGGAAGATGTTCAAGCCAATTGCTAGCTTGATCGCGAAGGAAAAATTAAAATAAACGTATGCAACGTTCTTTCTCTATTTTTTCACCATCAAGGCAAGTGAGTCACTAGTTTTAAGAAATCCTTAAGGTCTTGGTTTGGATCCTCAAACCGAAGTTCATGGAATGAGCATCCGTTTTGCACCAACCGGATGGTGTCGGATCGAAAAGGTACTATGTTGTTCCCTACGGGGAGCTCAATGGTATTCCTGTAGCCCTCGTGGCTAGGTTTGGAGTAGTTCCCATAAGTACGGATAGGATTCTCGTCTCCCATAGTGGTTGACGAGAATGGATTATGAAACAATTAACACAAAGAAAGATAGACACAAAAGCTAAATCGAAAATAAAAGTCTCACTTGAAAGGAATTCCCCCCAAGCAAGTAGAACAAGCTAACTATGATCAAAACCCTAACTAATCCCCTTGCAGCGGCGCTTCAAAACTTGATGCGGTTGTCGTACGGGACTTCTACAAGAAGTTTTACAACCCAAGGCAGAGTTTCCTAACATGGTATAGTAGTAAAGGCAAGACTCGGGGGTTGTTATCGTTCTCTAGGGAATAGGTTATGGAAAGCTTTGATTACGGTTTAACAGAATTCTAGGGGTTGAGAGAAGATTATTTTTGTGTTTTTATATTTTATAGAAAGCAGGTAAATCATATGTTTGAGAGGTTTGGTTGATTTTAGCTATTAATGATAAACTACGCTAATGTGAAAACAATATAATAAAAAGATTATAGTCATTTAATCAAAGTATTACTCCCTAGATAGCTTCTCCTAGTGTTTGTTGCTTTGTCACACTATGAAGATCTATGTAACTATTCCTAAGTCCATGGAACAGATTACACGAGCCTGTTATGTACTTAATATTCCTTCGAGGCCCACCCACAAGTAGGGTAGTATCAAGACTATTACAAGGCCCCCAAAAAGTACTATTAAATGCAATTGAAATTACTTAAAAGTGGCAACCATATAAGGGGCAAGGTAGGTATGAAAAGAGCTGTTACCGCCGATGTTTCCTTTCTACACAATCATGTATCCCTAACATATCAACAACGATACTGACAAAAGATGGTTTTTTTTAACGCCTAACATGCATATTCATCACAAGAAGCAACGATCTTACCACAAAGATCTACATTCTAGGTTTTTATACAATAAAAAATGAAACAGAATACAGAAGTTTAGCCAAGCTTTAAAGATAAAGCCAAGAAAAACAAATAATCAAAACCAAGACATACTGAATGATTAAGATAATCTTACTTGATTAAAACATGAATTGAAGGAGTTACAATATGGTTTTGAAGCCCTAAAATCATCCTAAAAAGCTTCCAAACGAACTAGGGTTCGTCTCCCTTTTTTACTCTAAAGTTACACACTTAAAACCCTAAAAACAGATTTGTATATATAGATAAATCGCTACCACAACATCGTGTTTTAATCGTGACACCATCGTGAAAGAGAATATTCTAGATCTTGGGCTGGGTCATGTGAGCTGACGCTGTCATGAAAGGTTGTGACGCCATCATAGAGTGGGTTGTGACGGCGTCATGTAGAACTGGTGACACCGTCTCTAGCCGCTGAGAACATAATCTTGAGAGATGTAGGTGTAGGTCCGTAGTCTTGTCTATTTCTTCTCTAAATGAGCCCAAGTCACGTGTATTTCCTCCAAATTCCTTCCAAAATGCTAAATACCTGAAAAGGAATGATTAAGTACCTATTTTGGGTATAAATGCACTATTTAGGGGGTTAAACGACCCCGAAAAAATATATAAAATGACACCTCATTAATACCCAATGAATGCTATTAAACCCCCAACCCGCTGAACCTCGCTGAACCCGCTGAACCTCGCTGAACCCGCTGACCACATGGTTAGCGACCCACTGATCCCAACCCACTAAAACCAGCCTGTGAAGCTGATAATAAAGGTGATGGGAGCTAGTGTTTCGGGTATAGCCCGATATGGGTTAACTATGAAAATGGGAATATACTTGGTATTAAAGAAGTGCTGATGAACATCAGCTTGTGCATTTCTCGGCAAAGTATTTTCCTTAGCAAAGACAAGCACCGGTATATAAGAGGAGTTGGTAAAACATAATCTCAGTTTGTTTAGAGGATAATTGAAGTACAAATCAGGGATGTGTTGCTTTGGACTTAGCCTGTACTCGTTAACCTCGACGTGAATCTGAAAAATATCAACGAATACTTATCAGTGGAAAGCATATGCATGAGGGAATGTGTATCAATGAGTCAGTGATGATTGCACCTCACCCACTGACCATGGTCATTGGACCAACCTGTTGAGTTTGTTCGTTGGTTTAAGATACCTACTGATTAAGTTTGATCATGGTGTATGGGAGCTAATGAGATAAGCTAAATAGGGATGACGTGCTGATATGAATGGGGTTGAGCTTAAGAAGTGTTACTTAGCTGAACCGAACGCTAAAGTAGAGTCACTGAATTTGAAACCAGTCAATGCTGAAAACCACATAGCTGATTGAACCCATCTGCTCGTACCTGAAAATGAAGTTAAAACTTCACTCGCCGATCCAGTCCACTGGACCCTCGGTCCGCATACCCAAAGGTCAGCGAACCCATGAATTTTTTTTAGGGAATTAACTTCAAGAGCTTAAGTTGGAAAGCTTAAAGCTTAGACTAATCCGAGTAAAATCATAACAGAAAAAAGGAAGAATCTCCTTACCTTACGGCTAAAGCATCACAGATATAGGAACAAGATAGCCATAGAGATGAAAGTTCATCAAGTGATGGTTTAACCATCGTACCAAAAATGGTAATCAATTCACCATACCTAAACAACAAGAAAGAATTGGCTATTCTGGAGCAAACGACTACCGGTAAAGAATCAACAAATCTATTGATGGCTGATAGTTTGCCAAAAACTATAATGCCAACTAATTTGGTCAAGCCACAAGATTTCAACTTGAGGCCAAATTTAGGTATTCAAACACCCACAAAAACTAAGGATCAAACCTTAGTATCGAAGCAATTCGATCAAGGGACTCAATCCCCAAAAATGGTTGGAAAACCATATTATGTAGTGTTTAATGGACACTGCGTAAGTATCTATGAAGAATGTTAAGATTGCAGGGCAGAAGTCCTTCAAATTCTAAGAATTCAAAAGATATCTAAGCTTTGGTGAAGCTAAAGCAGCAATTGTATGGGCAGTGAAAAAAAACCTTGTTCGTCCCATTTTAAGCATGTCAATATTAAGTTTGTTCTTCAAAAAATGCTACTGAATATGCATTTTTGAGGGGGAGAGACACTGATACTGACATAAATGCTTAAACAAAACATAACCCTCTCACTCTTACAACATAAAGCAAACACTCACTCTCATAACACAAAACAAACAACAAAAACAAGTCACTCTCATAACACAAAGAAAACACTCACTCTCACAACACAAAACAAACAACAAAAACAAGCCACTCTCACAACACAAAACAAACAACAAAAACAAGTCACTATCACAACATAACCAAAAACAAAAAAAACCCACTCACACAAATCAAAACAAAAACAAAAAATCACATTAGACAGCATATGAACCAAAGGACACAAACCCAAGGTAGCTGAACTCGTTGAACTCGCTGAAAGACGGGTATATGGTTTGAAATTAAGTGAAAGCTGATTGAGGTACCTGAACTTTGAAGAAATAATAAATAAAAATATTTATTAGTAAAGCTGTATACGGGCTGAGCCTAATACGAGTTGGATAATCTCAAGAAGCTAATTAAAACATCATTTCAGGTGATGCATATGTTTTAGGTTTATTATTTGTTTGGATTGTTTATTTTAATCAGGGAGTACTCATTTTATATGCGACTGATCACCACACCTTGGACCCCTGAAACACAAACAATACCTCACTGAACCACAACTTTTGACTCAAACAATACCCACTAAAGTGAATGGCTAAACCATCTCTACTAAACCTGCTGAACCAGTTACTGACCTGGTACTTAACTAGGCCATGTTGCTAAACTAATGAAGTCTCTTAACCCTTTGTATATGAACGTAAAAGAGGTTTATTGATATGTTTTAACAAAGAATAAGTATGTATCTTTGTATTGTTTTTCTTTGTTGTATATCAGATTGTAAGAAGAAGCCTTTATGCTCACTTACATCTGAAAATTCACTTAGGCTATTTGTATATCCAAATAGGGAGAGATTGTTGGGCAAACTTAATGCCCAATAGTATTTGACTAGGATTTGAACATAAAATAGGCTAAGTGCAGGTAGTCATCTTGAATGTTCTTTAGAGGCTAAAGAAAGTCATGGATAAAGAAGCCTTGAACTAAAAAAGATGATGAATCAAGTCTGAACAAATGTTCAGTAAACATCAACAACATATGATCAGAAAGTTGTATTCTTTCTGTTGTCTTTTTGTTGTAACTTAGTATGCAAGAAGAAGCCTTTATGCTCACTTGGTTTTAATTGACTTAGCCTATATTTTTATCCAAATAGAGGGAGATTGTTGTGCCAATTCAATGCCTAATTGTACCTTGTATAAGATTTGTATGAAATATATCCTAAGTAGAAAACAAGTCGCTGAACTTATAATAAGTTCAGTGAGTCATCCTCAAGATGTTCTTCAGAGTCTAGAAGAAAGACTCATCATAACCTAAGGCGGACCTCAGCGAGTGAAGAAAGAACCAAGATCAGGATGATGGAGTCAGTGAGTATTGGAAAATGGCTTACTGACTCCCAAAGACCATCTCTGAAGTGAAGACATGAAGATACTGGCCAGAACATCCTAAAAGTGAAATGCTAAAGGAAGACAAAAAGTATAAGAGTACAAAAGTTGCTAAAAAGTGAATAGTTAAAATAACTATTCACTTTGTACTATATTGAAAGCTTCCAAGAGAAGCTTTATCTTTCCCACCTATATATATGCACACTTGTAATAAGAGATGTGTTAGGATTAAAAGACTTCTTAGTGTTGTTGAAGTTACTGCTGCTGGTTATAGTTTCTACTGCTGGTGAAGACTAAAGATAATATTCTAAGTAGTTAGTACTGCTAGCATAAAAGTTACTACTGCTAGTGTTAGTTATTATTGTTAGAGTAATATTGATGCTGCTCAAGTTAAGACTGTTTGTATAAGTTAGTGCTGTTGTATTGGTTAGTTCTACATATTAGATATGTGTTAAGATAGATAATTAAGGAAAAGATCATGATCACAATAGGAATGGATTGTAAGTCCAGTAGGACTCCTTGGTGTATAAAAGGAGGTCCTAGGGTATTAGGTTAGATATATCTCATATCTCTCATACATCTCTCATCATAGTTTAACCTAAGTCGATTAGCTTCAATGTTTTGTAAACCTTAACACTATTAAGAGTGTTCGTATTATAGTGAGGCTGAAAGTTTGGTAAACTGTTTGTTATTGATCTTATCCATTACTGTTTCATTGAAATTCTTCTTAGTATCATTGACTTGATTTCGCATAGTCTTTGATATTCATAATCAAAGTTTCTATCATAGTTGTTTTGGATTTAGTTAATACAACTTAGCCTTATACAAGCTAAGCAAGATCTATTCTATTGAGATCAACAAGTGGTATCAGAGCTTGTGAGAAGCTTTAAATAAGAAGAACCTTTACTATACACAAGATCTGGTTTTTCAAGAAGCAATGAATTCTCAATCTACTCATACCATCAAGTAACCCATACTCCAACCTGGTGAGTATGGTCTATGGAAGATAAGGATGGAGCAGTACCAATAGTGCATTGATTACACTCTATGAGAGATCATAGAAAATGGTAATGCACCCATAGTAACAAAAACTGTTGATGGTAAGGAGACTGTTATATCCCCACCTACAAGTGTTGAAGAGAAGGCACAAAGAAGGGCAGAGTTGAAGGCAAGAAGCACTTTGTTGATGGCCTTACCTAATGAGCATCAATTAAAGACCCAAACTTGCCTATAAATTAAGGACGAATTTTCATCCTCAAAGCACTCATCCTCACTATCCATCTCATTCTACAAACCATCTCCACACACATACTTCCCTTTCACCAAGAAACACCTCTATCTTTGAAGGAAAAGATCTAATGATCAAGAATGAAGACAATTTTCTTACTTAGTTATTGAAATAATAGAAGTTTATGTAAAGTGTACTTTTGTTATGAACTCCTTAGCCATGAGAGGCTAAATCTCTCATGACTGCTCGGTGAAGTTACGATAATGAATAAGTGTTTGGTATGATCTTGATCGCTTTAATCTTAAGCTTATGTTGCAAACCTGTTATATCTTATCTTATCTATTTTTGCTTATCAACTTAGATTATATAATCATATCGGTATAGGTCGAAAGACCCGTTATGATCTATGTGGTTTTAAAGATTTGTCTATGGTCTTTAACGTTTGTGCCGAGAAATCCACTTTCGTAAATTGATAAACAAAATAAGCTTTGATATAATAATAACTGGATTATTTGAGTGACACATTTGGTCTAGTTAACTAAATATAAGTCTTGAGTTAACCAAGTTAGTTTGTGAAAACGTTTTCTGACGAGAAATCATTTTTATAAATTAAAGTCCCATCTTCGAGGTCAAATCATTTCCAACACTTATAAGTTATTTTTCAACTATCCGAGTAGTCATACTTTTTATCATTGGTAAAGTAAAAATTATTTTCAAAATTGTTAAAGTCTATTTTCTTTCTGATTATTTGAACACTACTCTAATCCCTGTGGACGACCTGGTCTTACCTAAAAAGATTATACTACATACGTGGGTTATACTTTTACCCCTATGTTTCCATATAATTATCCGGTATTTTTAGTCTTATAAATTTAAAGCTTTTGAAACACATCAAAGTTTTTGGCGCCGCTGCCGGGGATTTCTTAGCTGTTCTGTAGTCAAACTGTAGAAAATTACTTTAACCCCCCCTCTTTTTCAAAAATTGCCGTACAGTTTTTTGGAAAACTGACCCAAACAATTTCTCTCTTGGATTCATACACGTGCTTCCAATTCTGAACTTGTTGAACCATTACCTGAACCTGAACGTACTCTGAATCGAAGACTTCGTCGACGAAACAGAAGAGTTCCATACGATCAAAGAAATAATCCACCACAACACCCAAGAATTGTCTACCCGCCAGTTCTTAACATCAACTACTTCCGTCACTTTCTTGATATTCTTCGAAATTACGATCCAATGGATGATGAACCCATGTGGGATTGAGCAAACTTATGAAAGGTTCAAAATCTAATATTCAACTAGATAGGTAAGAGTAAAAGATAATCCATCAAGAAGACATCAATCAGAAGTTCTTGAGAAGTTTGTCACAAGAATGGACTATGCATACTATTGTGTGGAGGAACAAACTAGAGATTGAGACATTGAGTTTGGATGACCTCTTTAACAACCTGAAGGCTTATGAATCAGAGGTCAAGGGGACATCTAGCTCAACCACAAACTCACACAATGTAGCCTTTCTGTCCTCAAGCAGCACTAACAGTGCAACTAGAGCAGTTAATACTGCTCAGGGTGTTAATACTGCTAGCACTCAGGGTGCTGCTGATAGCTCAACAACTATTGAAAATTTAAGTGATGTTGTGATTTATTCCTTCTTTGCTAGCCAACCAAGTACTCCACAGCTTGATAATGAAGATCTACAACAAATCAATCCTGATGATCTAGAAGAGATGGACTTAAGGTGGAACATTGCTATGCTGACTATGAGGGCAAGAAGATTCCTAAAGAATACTAGAAGGAAGCTGGATATGGCCAACAAAGAAAGAATTGGGTTTGACAAGTCCAAGGTGGAGTGTTTTAACTGCCACAAGAGAGGACACTTTGCAAGGGAATGCAGGGCACCCAGGAATCAAGACAGCAGGAACAAGGAGCCTACAAGAAGGACTATGCCAGTTGAAGAAACTACTTCAAATGCCTTAGTGTCTTAGTGTGATGGCTTTGGCTATGATTGGAGTGACCAAGCAGAAGAAGGTCCAACCAATTTTGCTCTTATGGCTTATTCTTCAACAAGTTCAAGTTCTTCTACAAACTCTGAGGTATCTAATGACTCAAATTGTTGTTCATCTTGTTTAGAATGTGTAAAAGATCTAAAAGAACAAAATGAACAATTAGTTAAAGACTTAAGAACAGCTAGGATAAGTGCTGTCTCTTATAAAACTAGTTTAGAATCTGTAGAAGCTAGACTGGTAGTCTTTAAGAAAAATGAATCTGTGTATGAGGAAGATATAAAACTCTTAAAACGTGAAATCTATTTAAGAGATTTAGATATTACAGAGCTTAAAAGGAAGTTAGAATTGGCTACAAAAGAAAAAGATGAGGTTCAACTTACAGTATAAAAATTTGAAAATTCATCAAAAAACCTAAGTAAACTTCTAGACAGACAGATAATGGATAAGTGTAAAACAGGATTAGGGTATAATGCTGTCCCACCTCCCTATACTGGGAATTTTATGCCACCAAAATCTGATTTAGTTTATCCTAGTCTAGATGATTTTGTTGATGTAAATGAGTCTGTTAGTGAGTTTGTAGTTGAAAAGCCTACTGTTGAGACTAATGAACCTAAGACTGCTAGGAAAGAAAATGAAGCCCCAATTATTGAGGATTGGGTATCTGATAGTGATGAAGAAAATGTGCCTAAGGTTAAAACAGTTGAGATGTTTAATAAACCTAGTTTTGCTAAGATAAACTTTGTTAAGTCTACTGAGCAAGTAAAATCTCCTAGGAAAACATCAGTTGATAAAAATAGGCAAAACACACCTAGTCCTAGAGGGAACAAGAGAAACTGGAACCAACAGATGTCTCAAAAATTAGGGAGTAATTTTGAGATGTTCAACAAAGCTTGTCATGTGTGTGGTAGTTTTGATCATTTGAAGAATGATTGCAATAACTGGTATAATAATGGAAGATTTGCAAAACCAGTTTGGACCAATGTTCAAAGGGTGAACAAACAAAATTTCTCTAAATTAACTCACCCCAATCCAAAAAGGAACATGGTTCCAAGAACAGTCTTACTAGGTTTGGCCAATTTCAGTAATACTGCTAACCAGTTAATCTGTTTCAACCAAGAAAGGCAGTGAATAATGCAGACCTATAAAATGTTATTAATAATGCATATTCAACTGCTAGAAGGCCTTTTAACAAAATAACAACAGCTAATAACAGTAATTTCACTAAAAAGGTTAATACTGTTAAGGGAACAAAGGTTAATACTGCTAGGCCAAAAGCAGTTCTTAGTGCTGTTAAGGGAAACAAGGGAAATGCTGTTAAGGCCTCAGCATGTTGGGTTTAGAGACCAAAGCACAAAGTTTTAGAACATTTCTTCAGAAATAATGGTGCATTAATGTCCTTTAAAATATTTGACTATATTGATGCACAAGGCAGATCCAAGTCAGTAATGGCTTGGGTCCCCAAAAGAAACTAATTTTCCTACCATTATTTGCAGGGCAATCCACAGCAAGATTTGAAGAATAAAGGAGTGATTGACAGTGGATGCTCTAGGCACATGACAGGAAACAGATCATATCTTACAGATTATGAAGAAATTGATGGAGGATTTGTTGCCTTTGGAGGTAATTCCAAAGGAGGGAAAATTACTAGGAAAGGTAAAATAAGAACTAGTAAATTAGATTTTGAAGATGTGTATTTTGTAAAGGAACTAAAGTTTAACCTTTTCAGTGTCTCACAAATGTGTGACAAGAAGAATAGTGTTCTTTTTACTGATACTGAATGTGTTGTTCTGTCTCTAGACTTTAAGTTAACTGATGAAAGTCATGTTTTGCTTAAAGTTCCTAGAAAGGATAACATGTACAGTGTTGATTTAAAGAATGTTATTCCTCAAGGAGGTCTAACTTGTCTCTTTGCAAAAGCCACACCAGATGAATCTAATCTTTGGCATAGGAGGCTTGGACATGTAAATTTCAAAACAATGAATAAACTAGTAAGGGGAAGCCTTGTAAGAGGTTTACCTTTAAAACTTTTTGAAATTAATCAAACCTGTGTTGCTTGTCAGAAGGGAAAGCAACACAGAGCTTCTTGTAAGACCAAAACAGTCAGTTCAATCAGCCAACCATTACAAATGTTGCACATGGATTTGTTTGGCCCAACATTTGTAAAGAGTTTAATGAAAAAGATGTACTGCCTAGTTGTCACATATGATTTTAGTAGGTTTAGTTGGGTTTTCTTTTTAGCCACTAAGGATGAAACTTCTGAAATCCTTAAAACATTTATAACAGGCATAGAAAATCTAATAGACCTTAAGGTAAAAGTGATTAGATGTGACAATGGGACTGAATTCAAGAATAGGGTCATGAATCAGTTCTGTGAAATGAAGGGTATTAAGAGGGAATTTAGTGTTGCTAGGACTCCACAACAAAATGGAGTAGCAGAAAGGAAAAATAGGACACTAATAGAGGCTGCTAGAACTATGCTAGCTGATTCAAAATTGCCAACAACTTTTTGGGCTGAAGCAGTTAATACTGCTTGTTATGTCCAAAATAGGGTGTTAGTTATCAAGCCTCACAACAAGACCCCTTATGAACTTTTTCTAGGTAGAAAACCTGCCTTAAGCTTTATGAGACCATTTGGGTGTCCTGTTACAATCCTTAATACCATAGATCACCTAGGTAAATTTGATGGAAAGGCTGATGAAGGGTTCTTTATAGGATACTCTACCAATAGCAAAGCATTCAGAGTATTCAACAGTAGAACTAGGATAGTAGAAGAGAACCCAAGGGGGGGGGGGTCTCACTCCTCATGTTTAATTTAGTGAGAATACACCTAATATTGCAGGAAGTGGACCTAATTAGCTTTTTATATAGATGTACTAACAAATTCTATGAACTATAAGCCAGTTGTTGCAGGGAATCAATCTAATGGTAATGCAGGCACAAAATTAGTAAAGATATAAAAAAAAAAAAAAAAACAATAAAGCTAAATGGGAGACAGTACCTGGCAAAGATTACATTCTACTACCAATGTGGCCTGCTGATCCACTATTCTCTTAATATTCAAAGAGTTCTCTTGATGCTGGATTCAAACCATCAGGGGAGGAAGAAAAGAAGGACGCTAAAGATCCAGGGAATGAAAGTGGAAATCCAACTGAAGGGAAAGATAGTGAGGTTCCAAGTGCAGAGGAACCAAGAATTAATCAAGATAAGGATGATAATATTAACAACACTAACAATATTAATACTGCTAGCGATGGAAACAACACTAACAATGTTAATACTATTAGTGCAACTGTTAATGTTGCTGGCTCAGAAGTTAATGCTGTTGATCTAAAAACAAGCATTGAACTTTCAAATGATCCAAATATGCCTAAATTGGAAGATATTGTTTATTAAGATGATGATGAAGATGTTGGTACAGATGCTGACATGGACAATTTAGATGCATTTATGCTTGTCAGTCCTATTCCAACTACAATAATACACAAAGATCATCCAGTTGACAAATCATATAGATACTTTTGAATTCAGCACCTCAAACAAGAAGAATGACAAAGAATTTGAAAGAACATGGTTTGTTTAGTTCAGTTCAACAAAGAACAAACCATAAAGACTTTCAAAATTGCTTGTTTGCTTGCTTTTTATCACAAGAAGAACCCAAGAAGGTAATCCAAGCATTAAAAGATCCAAGCTGGATAGAAGCTATGCAAGAGGAGCTTCTGCAGTTCAAGTTACAACAGGTTTGGACCTTGATGGATTTACCTAATGGCAAAAGGGCCATTGGTACTAAATGGGTGTACAGGAACAAGAAAGATGAAAGAGGTATTGTGATTAAGAATAAAGCAAGATTGGTTGCACAAGGATACACACAAGAAGAAGGAATAGACTATGATGAGGTTTTTGCTCCAGTTGCCAGAATTGAAGCAATCAGGTTATTCTTAGCCTATGCCTCATTTAAAGACTTTGTGGTGTATCAGATGGATGTCAAGAGTGCTTTTCTTTATGGTAAGATTGAAGAGGAAGTCTATGTTTGTCAACCACCAGGATTTGAAGACCCAGACTTTCCTGACAGAGTATACAAAGTAGAAAAGGCACTTTATGGACTGCATCAAGCTCCTAGAGCTTGGTATGAAACCTTGTCAACTTATTTATTAGACAATGGGTTTCAGAGAGGAAAGATAGACAAGACTTTATTTATCAGAAGGGACAAAGGTGATATTCTGTTAGTTCAAGTGTATGTAGATGATATCATTTTTGGCTCTACAAAGAAGTCATTATGCACTGAATTTGAGAAGATGATGCATAAGAAGTTTCAAATGAGCTCTATGGGTGAACTCACATTCTTCCTAGGACTGCAAGTGAAGCAGAAGGAAGATGGGATTTTTATAAGTCAAGACAAGTATGTGATTGAGATTTTGAAGAAATTTGGCTTTAGTGATGTCAAAACAGCAAGCACACCCATGGAAACCCATAAGCCTTTGCTCAAAGATGCATATGAACACTTGTATAGATCCATGATTGGATCATTGATGTATCTAACTTCTTCAAAGCCTGATATTATGTTTGTAGTTTGTGCTTGCGCAAGATTCCGAGTCAATCCTAAAAGTTCACATCTTCATGCTGTGAAAAGGATCTTTAGATACTTAAAAGGTTAATTTAAATTGGGCCTTTGGTATCCCAAGGATTCACTTTTTGATTTGGTGGAATATACTGATAGTGACTATGTAGAAGCAAGCTTAGATAGGAAGTCCACAACAGGAGGTTGCTAATTCCTAGGGTGCAGATTGATCTCATGGCAATGCAAGAAGCATACTGTAGTTGCTAATTCCACAACTGAAGCTGAGTATATAGCTAATTCCAATTGCTGTAAACAGGTGCTTTGGATCCAAAATCAATTACTGGATTATGGATATAACTTTATGTAGACTAAGATTCATATTGATAATAAGATTACTATCTGCATAGTAAAGAACCCTATTTTTATTCAAAGACAAAGCACATTGAGATTAGGCATCACTTTATCAGAGATTCTTATAAGAAGAAGCTTATCCAGATGATCAAGATTCACACAGATCAGAATGTTGCAGATTTGCTCACAAAAGCATTTGATGTTAGCAGATTTCAATATCTGATTAAAAGTATTGGAATGCTTAACCTTTGAAGTATTGATCAAGGGAGGTTAATTGTGTCAATGTGCAGCGGATTATACACAAATGATGATTGGAATGGAATGCAAAGGATGGAAATTTAAGTTAGTTCTGGTAACTTCAAGTTTCTGCTGTTAAGTATAACTAGTGCTGCTAGTTATACTTAATACTGCTGAGTTAATACTGTTAGTTATTGTAACACCCCCATTTTTCACATATCAGCGGAAGGGTCATTTAGGGTGCTACGTCTTAATACAATAACTCAAGCATAGAAAACGACTCGAAAAGAGAAGTTTTTAAATATAACCATTCCAAATAAAAGTTTCACAACATAGGTCCCAAAATGTTTTCATAATCAATACATCATTTTACAAATATTTTCTTCGAATGATTTCCTTAAATGACCTTCAAAATATTAATTTCTCATTAGCTCACCGAAATCTTCATCACCGAATTACCTCAAGGACCTGAGATAAAAACATGCTAAAATGTCAACAATAATGTAGTGAGTGCCATCATAGAGTTTTATATATATAATATAAATAGTAATATATATAATATATATAATATATATAATATATATAATATAATATATATATATATATATAGGTAATAAATAGTAGAATACTATATAGTAATATAAATATAAATATATAATATAAAAATTCGAACACAAGTATCATTTCTTAAAATTCATCAAGACATAACGATGTGGATCAGACAAAGTAATAGGGGGCCTCATGACATTGAACGTTACCATATAATAAAATGCCCACTATACACCCTCGCTATGAGTGCATATTACTCTCTATACCACGCGTCCGTGGTGTCATTTTACTGACACGAGACGATAGCCAGTCGTCACGGATTGGAGGTGGCAATCTCCAAATAGTACTATTCCATGTATAAGCGTCTACCATTACCTGGTAGTTAACAATTCATGATTTCCGCGGGTTTTTTATCTAGTGAGTTAAGCTAACTTATAATAATCAAAGCTACTAGCATACATTCGGGTCCCTTGTATTCTATTTTTTTTAAAAAGCGTGTTATCCCCCTCGCGGTTTTATAAAACAATTAAAGTATTAAAATGCGAGGCTATGAACTCACTTAGTGATGTCGGATGAGAATATCGATGAATAAAAACTTCGGAAGTAGGCGCGTCAATCAACCAAGACCTATACAAATTGTAACGGGTCTTAGGTTTCTAGTCGATAAAAATTAACAAAAACTCATAAATTAAATAAGTATATGTATACATGTAGTTTATATGATGATCATGCCCTTGCAACATATTTATTTCACACTTAGAGTTTTCTAGGTTTTTAGCTTGTTTTATTATTAGCCCACTTACTCATATTATTCAATTTAGTCCAAAAAGCCCAATAGGCCCATTAAGCAAGCCCATTAAGTTATTAAGTTGATATTATCACTCAAAGACCAGGTCCTAGCCCATTAGTTAGGTCCAAGTGGATTGGGCCTAAAGCTAAGTCCATAGAGTCCAATTTGTTACATTGGGCCTAGTGGCCCAATAAGGCCTTATGGCTCATTTAAGCTTATATATGACTCTTGTTATAATTTTTCGGGTTCTCGAGGTCGGGACACTTTTATTATCAGTATGTTAGCATTTTAAAACTCCCAAGAAGTGGGTCCTACCACTTCAGGTTTTAGTTACAAAAATCGCTTTACATAATATAGTGTTCGGGTAGTAGTAAATTTTGTATTTATAAACCGTAAATGATATGATTAATATATTTATATCCTTACTTTCATATTTAAGTGTACTTTACAGATCCAAAACCATTTTTGTACTTAGTTTAAGTATACTCATACATATGAATAATTTACTACATAAAGGTCAAGTTACAAATTCGGACTGAAATCTCACTTTTACCATTTTTGATGCCATTTATAAACCATAAAGACTTGGTTGACTATCCAATTGATTCAGAATCTACATGATTTTATCTAGGTCTCATAGTTTTCACTTTTTAACCAACTCAGTTCGTAAATATGACCTTTTACACAATCTGTACAGCAAGGTCAGAATCAACTAGTTTTAGTGTTTTGATCATATCTCACTCATTATTTACTTTCTTGGAATCATCCAATTTGCCCAATGTACATAAGAGATTTATCTATGACCTCATGTCATCAAATCAATCCTCAAACCTTCTGAGTTTTATAGAATCTACTGTTCATTACAGCTCATAATATTTATGATCTTTTCACTTGTTTTAGATGACTATTTTAGCTATAATTAACCTAGATCTATACATGCATGGCCATTTTTATTACTTGATCATCAAATATCAAAAATGTACATATATATTTGAAAATCAAAATGAAACATAAACAAAACTTATGAGATTTTACCACAATAAAAATGAAGATGATGATCTAATGATCAAAAATATACAAGACTTCAATCTTCAAACTTGATCTTCACCCAAAATAATTTTTGACCACTATTTTCTTTACCCAATAGACTTTATAAAAACTTGTATAATCTCAGCCCCAACTTGTATATAATCTTCCTTGAAAACCTCTTTAAATCACCTCCAAAATACAAGGGTTATACTTGGATATCATCTTTACTAGTGTGCTTATTATTTGTTCTTTGAAATTTTTATGGAATTGGTGATTTTGGTGATTTGTGTGGCGTCTAAAGGAGAGGGAGGGAGCAAGTATGCAGAATTTTTGGTGTATTATGACTTGTGTGTGTGTGTTGATGGTCAAAATAGGCCTTATATATGCTCTAGACCAAAGTGCCAAGTGTTTAGGGTCATGGCATGAATCAATGCCAAGTGTTAAGTTGTATACTTAACATGGCTTACAAAAGGGACACCTCTCCCTTTGGTTTTGTCACCCTTTGCATGGTGAGATTAGTGGGATAAGTAGTTTACTACTTGTCCCACTAATTGTTAAGGCGGGTATTTTCAAAGTCCGATATTTAAAAAGGTACGATTTGTAGTCGTTTTTTGTAAAAGGTAAAAATAGTACGAGACACGAAAAATAAAAACGAATGCAACAAAAATATTTCTATGGCATTTTTAAAATATAAGAGTCGATGCTTAATGTAGAATTCGCCGGTTCCTTTTAACGTCGCGTAAATTACAAATGTAAGACATAATTCTCCCGGTTAGTAGTGAGTTCATATCTCAACTTAAAAATAAAAAATATAATTAATACTCAAGAATAAAATAACGACCTGAAATTGACGGATTGTCACATTTTAAGACCCCCTTGATCCTAGGAAGACCTTTCTTGTCTACTGCTCATGCTATCATAAACGTGTTTTAGGCAAAGATAACTTTAAGCGTTAGGAATGATAAAATTTTCTTTAAAAGTAATAAACCTACTAGTAACATAATTAAGAGGGTCTATGCATTAAGTTTGATTGAGAGTATAAAACTTGGTTTAGAAACTAGGCTAATGGGCAATGAGTTGGGGAAGAATAAATCTCAAGACCCTAAATTCAAGGATTTCATTGAACTAAATGATCTAATGAACCCATAGAGCATAGGAGAAATCAAGTTAAGGTTTTTGTACCCACCATTGAGGAAGGTGAGGGTATGGATGAGCTCATAATTGAGGATATAGAAACTAAGTTTGATAATATAGGATATAATGAGGATGAATGTGAATACTTAGGCTTCTATAATTTTTGTCATCCTTAGTTGAAGGTAAGTCTAACTTAAAGACTTTTCTGTAAACAAAATTGCTTTTCGTGAGACAACCCAAAATGTAATTTTCAATTTTTATCGAGTCTGTCTTCCCAGACTGTCTATACGGCGTATCCAAACTCCATGGATACGGCATATTAGCCTTCTGGACGTTATCCAACCTTTATTTTCAGCACAAGTCTATACGGCATATTCATTAAACGAATATAGTGTACATGACACATGTATCAATACGGCGTATCCTGGGGTATGGATACAATGTATTGACTTCCTGTACAGTTTTAGGTTTTTATTGCGGGTCTAATAAAGAATACACGGAGATAGAATTGCACTTGTTTTTCCTATATTTTGCACAGGACCTCACTGAATAGAAAATCAAAGAATGTTGGTGGAGTATTTACAAATCTAGAAATCTTGAAGTGTTGGAGTCTAGAAACTTCAAGATGGTTGTTCAACACACAATCTTGCTCAATAAATCTACATGAAGAATCTACCAAGCAAAAATATCAGGGGAGTTTCTAATTCTAATTCTTTTAATTTCCCATTTTTAAAGTTTTATCTATACAACGAGGACGTTGTATAATTCAAGTGGGGGGATGGGAATTAGAATGCATTGTCCTATTTTTCATATAAAATGCTTAAATTATGCTCAAATTTAAAAAAAATTCAAGCTTACTTTTGTGAAATTACTTGATACATAACCCGCACACAACAACCCTTATTAGATATTGTGAGAATTCAACCTTTTCCGTTTCTAAATGTTTACCCAAGTTCCACAAAATATGAGTGTGCTGGTGATGTTGTAGACTTTAGAACTTGGCTTGGTATATCTATTCGAGACCACAGTGATGAGTACTATTGATTTAGATGGAGTAACTTGTTTAAATTGGTAAATTTTTAGGATTACACCCAAAAAGCCTATACATGTTGTTTATTAACTAACTACACTGGTTAGTTAACCCTCGTATAAACCCTTTATTTACTCTCACTATAAGAGTAAGATACCCCTAGAAAAACCTGTAGAGCCAATCCTTTAGGAATTACACCAACTTGTTTATTTCGTTACATCTTTACACCTTAGCCTACCTTGTTAGATTAAGTCTATTTATCAGTTTCTAGTTGCTTAAAGTGTGAAGTATGTATTTCTCGAGTCTTGTGTCAATTTTCTATCTTTGGTACGGTTGGGAAGAAATTTGCTCATTGCAAATGGGAATGTATAAAGTAGTCAAAACTCATGTATTTTTACTACCAACACAAGTATTATTACGTCCGAAGAACGAAGAATTACCGAAGGAATTATCCATAGTTATTATGATCGTGAAGATGGTGAAATTACACCAAGTTTCGTAGTATAGTGCAGCAAAAAAAAGAGAAAAAAAAAAGAAAAATCGCAACAAAAAAAAATAGAAGGAAAGTTTAAAGATAATCGCAAGAGCTTAGATCGAAGAAATCAAATAAAGGATCGATTATTCGTTGATAAATCAACGATGTAGAGTATTGTATAAAGTGGTAGATATCGCTACTTGTCTTGTAAAAGTTTGTAAAGTATGAGATGATTGGGAAGTTGACCGTTACAGGAACGCCAACTTTGGTTGTTGTTTTTGATCAATGATCAAGACATTTGTAAATAGTTGTGTCTTTGTCATGGTAAAGGTCAAG
>BQNB010091451.1:655-20369 GCA_026074375.1 Tanacetum coccineum
GGATTCTCTTCTCTTAGGCAAATAGTGTTGAGTTACTGGTCTTGACAAATTGTTATTCACATCAACTTGGGAGGCAAACCGTTGTTTTGACATTTGAGGCCTTTCAGATTTAAATGCATTCGGTTGTCTAACAACTGATTGTTTTCTTTGTGATTGTAACACCGGTTTCCCCAAGACTGATGTTTTAGCAACCTTAGTATCTACACTGTTTCCTTTTAACTTCCTTAAGTCATTTTTTAAAGCAGCAATTGCAAAAACCTTTTCCTGAATCTGAGCTTTTAAATTAGCATTATTAGCAAGCAAAGAAGTTGTTTGTTCTATAGTCTTAGATCTCGTAATTTTAATAGAATCATACAAATCTTTGTAATGCTTTTTGAAAGTCTCATTTTCCTTACGTAATTTAGCCACATTATGTTCTAATTCGATGTTCATTGTTTCAAGTACATCAATTTTCTTTTTGATCTTGGCTTTATTACTTGTTTCATTTAAAATTTGACCATGTTGCCCTGATTTTAAAGCATGATTTTGATATTTAAGTTCGAGAGCAATACAATGTGCTTCCATTCTTGAAAAATCTTTTTGAAATTGGGCAATTGTCTTTTTGAGTAAAATATTTTCAGACTCGAGTGATTGTTTTGAGTAGTACTTGTATGGTCTTTTTAATGAGCCGACACTAAAATAGGCAAAAAGAAAAATAAACCAATTCTATAATAAGCTTTTAAACTATACTCAGATGATACCTAGATAGACATAAGCCCAAAACATCCCAAACTAATTGAGTAAAATCCATGTAGATAGACAAATTCTAACGTTAAAAATGATAAAGTATAACTAGGGAGAAAAAAACAAAAAAATAAGCTAGAAGCTAGAATAAGCCCGAAAATGAGCAAAAACACAATCACATATTCACCCGTGGCTCTGATACCAAATGTTATCCCAAGACTTAACCCATATCACAACAATAAGCCATACCAATAAGCAATAAGCTAGAAAAATAAAGAGAGAAACAAGAGAGAAAGATTAGATTAGAGAGAATTTTGGTGAGTTACAAATGAAAGCAAATGCAACCAACACCCTCTCCATGTATGGAGAGGGTCCTATTTATACCCTTGAGCCATAAGTGGCGTGTGGGCTTTCTAACTTGTGCCGGGCTTGGCTTATCTTGGGATTCAAGCCCGAAACATAGACAATATTAGATTATAATCCAAGCCCATTTAACTCGACTAACCTATTACTTAACAAGAATAATTATGACTAATAAGATCGATAACATTCTTGTTCGACTTTATATAAAATTAAGGCTAACAACTACATCATCGGCACACTCATAATTTTGTGGAATTTTTAGTAAATAGTTGGAAACGGAATAGGCTTAATTCTCATAATGTGTATCAAGGGTTATAGTGCGCTAGGTAATGTAACTAGTGATTTTTACAAAAGTCATGCTGAATTTTTTTTAATTTTGGCCGTTTTTAAGCACTTTGCATGTTATTTTGTAAAAAAGAAGACAAGTACGTTCTAATTCTCCACCCCTACTTAAATTATACAACGTCCTCGTTGTATAGATAAAACAATTAAATAATAAAGGAAATTAGAATTAGAATGGAAAACTCCCTGATGTTTTGCTCGTGATAATTCTCCAAGATGAGTTCTTGAGCAAAAAGTGTGTTGACTAGGGCTTCAGCATGCCCGGATGAGTTCAACACATGTCCTTTTCAGAATATACCATACCATAGTTTCAGCAAGGTCCTGCATAAAAGATTAGAAGACAAGTGCAATTTCTATCTCGCTACAATGGTACAAGAAAACAATTAAACACACAACTGTACAGGAATCAATACGCTGTATCCCAAACCTTAGGATACGCCGTATTGTTCCTATAAAAACAATTAAATACTGGAAATTAAATATTAAGTTTTAAAACTGATAACGTCCAGACATCTCTATACGCCGTATCCAGAGGGGTTCGATACGCCGTATAGAGTGTCTGGGAAGACAGACTCGTGCAACAAACAATTAAAAAGAAAACAATTAAACACAAAACTGCACAGAGACATTACGACACAGTAGCATAAAAAGTAGGACTAGTAGTATGGGTTCCTGTAAAAAAAATTATTGCTGTAAATTAAATATTAATGTGTAAAATATAACGTCAGACACGTCTATACGCCTCTCCAAGGGTTGATATGCCGTATAAGATGTTGGGAAGACAGACTCGGCAACAAACAATTAAAATGCGACAAACAATTAAATGACGGTTTGTTCTCTCGGAAAGCACTTTTGTGTTCATCTGTCCTTTAGTTTGACCGTTTTCCTTTCATCTCTTAGTCGTCAGGTGTTGTCACGACCCAATCCTTCCATTTATGAGACTAAAAGTTCTCGATAAGTAATAAAAACGAGTTCTAGCCTTGATGGTTGAGGTATTCGGACTCTTTTATGGTAATGCACTCCTCGTCATCATCGAATGAGTACTTCATCATCTTGAATCTCCTGATTTTGCAGTTTGATGGTTTAGGATTTGGATTAACCTTTTGTTCTTCATGTTCTTGATTCTCTTGAGTGTCATAATCCCTTCCAAATATACGGTTGACATCAAGATAAGGATTACTGGTCCATTCAATTTTCATATTCGCATATAGTCCCCGTCTGAAATTTTCCATACGAGTAAATAGGGCGATTTCGTGAGCATTCACCTTTCACCAGCATTCTTACAGTTTACTATGTAGACATCAGTTATCTACTCGTGGGAAAGGTTTGGGTCCAAAGGTGCGGGAGTTGGGTTATTCAACCATTTACATAATTTCATAACCCCGGGAGTTGCGTCTCCCCATGATCCTTTAGTTTTAGCCTTAAGCGTTAAGGTTTCTTCCTTCAGTTTTCCATCAACTAGTTCATCATACCACATGTGATCTTGGAAATAGGTCATGCTTCCTATTCGAACCATTTCTGGTAGTTCCCTACCATTACAGAACCCATCAATATCAGCAGTACACGTGGGCCATTTAGTATTTCCATTCTTAAAACGGTATGGTTCGCATATGTGATCACATAGTTGGTATGGTACCCTATTTTCTGACCATGGCTTTTTGGTACCCTTTTCTATGACATTTTTCAACTCTTGTTCATATTCATCATAAGTTTTTAAGTTTTGGACATCATAAGTGATCATATCAGCGTCGATTTTTAGAAGGTAGTTGAATTCGTAGAATGCCACGCACAAGGGTGTCTCAAAGTCAAACAGGTTTCCTTCTATCTTGAATATTTCAGGAACATTGTCCGTTTCGTTTGGGTTGTCGTCCTCCTTGGTTTCTTCTTCTTCATCATGATCAGAAAGATGGTGGAATTTTAGAATGAACTTTTTGACCATGTTATCCCAAGTAGTGATTGAGCCTAAACACTCCTTTGTAAACCATTCACTTGTAGCTCCTGTGAGTGAAACAGGGAAACCACTATGTCTGAATCGGTCTTAAGTCAACCCATTGATTTTGATTGGCCCAACAATTTCGAGAAACTTATCGATGTGTTTGAATGCGTTTTCCCCAACATTCCCATTAAAAGCGTCATCGCGTATTTTCACCAAGAATGTTCCTTGTATTTCAACGATACATTTCTCAACCATTCTTCCTTCGTTGTCATTAGAGATAAAGTTCTTTCGGGTAGCGGTGATGTAGTCGTTAGGTTCAGCCATGGTGGTTTCTTTGTCAATCGGTTTCTTGAAATTAAGCACAAATAATCAATAAGGTGTGCCCTTGGAGAAGGGAACACATAAAATAGGAAATCGAAAACAAAAAATTACTACTGTTACTGTATCAGATGATAGATACACCATATTCAATTGATTTGAATACGCCGTATAGGTCTGTTGAATGCCAGTATGCTGTATAGAGTTCACGGAATACGCCGTATTGTTTGGAGAACAGATACGCCATTTAGACTATAAAACTCAATACACTAACCTGAGTAGAAGGTGTGATACGTCGTATCCAACTGGTGGATACGACGTATCAGGTGATCAGTCAGAACAAAATACTATTTTAAAAACAATTAAATGCAGGAATTTAAACAAACAAATAAAACACACAATTCGAATAAATAAAAATAGAATTCAAATAATTAGATTACTCTAAACTAAATTAGTTAATGGTTAGAAATACTAATAAGAATAAGGTTTAATTAATTCACTCCTCGACAACAGCGCCAAAAACCTAATGTGTTGTCGTGTAAGGTAAATTATTTAATTATCAAGTTTTAAATTTATATTTAGCCGACAAACCTAAAACAACACTTTAACGAGCAGTGTACCTGGTCAAGATGGAGTTCTCGGTAAGTAGGGTGTCGAACACTAAGAGTGGAACATTAATCCTATATTCTAATAGTATTTTAATTAGTCTACTTACTGGTTAAACCTATGCTATATACATTGTCTAATGATATGGGGAGTTTTTCAGCTTGAGAGACTGGCACAGGTTTGGTGGAAACAAATATCAATTTAATACACAATATACACAAAAGAAGAAAATCAGAAGATAGAAAAGCAGTACAAGCCAAATGATAAAAAACTATTTTAGCCATATTAAATCCGATTCAATGTTGGTTTGTTTGTTTTAGTGCAATGATTTACTTATCTCGAAGCGACATATCATTCTTAAGACTTAGGCGGGTCATCATCCAAAGACCTAGACACAATTAATCCTGTCACAATTAATGCGTTCGCATAAAACATCCTTTAGTTTAATTATAATCTATCTTAGGGAATCAAAGCAGTAGTGATCCTATTAAAACCCTAGCCCAACGGGACTTTACCCACTTATTGTTTGATGGTGTTTTATATACTGGTAGTCCACTATTCAAATCTTTATCACTTAATTAGGAGCATGATTGCTGAAACATAAACGGGTCACCTACCGGTCCAACTAAGCTCATAATTTAAATACAAAGACATAACATTATTTGTGATCCTATTGGTCTAGTAATATAAAACAGGATATAGAGAGCTATCCTGTTATCTAGATTACTTTTTAGGTATCACTAGACCCAGTTGAATGATAGGTCGCATATTCAAACACATAAAAAAGTATGATTTTATAAATGTTGGGATTAAAAGCCTTCTTAATGCTGGTAGTATTACTGCTGCTCTTATTGATGTTAATACTGCCCAGTCAAAGTTAGTGCTGCTGGAGAATTTCAATGAAAATTATTCTAAGTGTTAAGACTGCTGGTGAAGTTACAACTGCTAGTACACAGTTAGTACTGCTAGTGTAAAGTTACTATTGCTAGAGCATATTAGTGCTGCTCAGAGACTTAGTAGAAAAACTGCTAAGTAGTTACTACTGCTAGTACAAAAGTTACTACTGCTAGTACAAAGTTAATGCTGCTAAAAGAGTTAATGCTTCTAGTGAAGAAGTTAGTACTGCTGAGTTAGTTAGTACTGCTTATGTGATATATATGAGTTATTTGTGTAAAAGATATGTATAACTTATTTGTTTAAAAGATTTGATATTCTTAGAAAAGTATTGTAAGCTGTGTAGGACTCCTTGGTGTATAAAAGGAGGTCCTAGGGCATAGAGATTAACACCAGTATAAAAAACAAGCCATTCATAGAATTATCATAGCTTCAAGGTTTTGTAACCCTAATACTTTGAGAGTATTCATATTATTAATATTAGAGCTTATTGTTTATTGAATTACATGTTCTTAGTTTTACTATTTCATTAAGAATTCTTCTTAATATTAAAGATTAGATTCCACATAATCTTTAATACACTCAAACACAGTTTCTACTATAGTTGTGTTAGATTTATCTAATATAACTAATCCTTATACAAGCTTAAGGAATTTGATCTATTAAAGTGGGATCAACAAGTGGTATCAGACCTTGTTGAGAAGTTGTGGTCTAGAAGAATCTGTTTGTGTGCACAACATCTTGCTAAGAAGATACGGATCAAGGTTATGCACATATGGTGGCTGCATCCAAAGTTCCCATGATAAAACTAGGTGAGTTTGAGTTATGGAGGATGAGGATTAAACAATACATCTAGATGATAGACTATGCACTGTAGGAAGTCATAGAGAATGGCACAACCTTTCCAAAAATAGCAGTTGTGGAAGGTGCTGAAAAAGTTATGCCTATTACATCTACTGAAGATAAGGCTCAGAGAAGATTAGAAGTGAAGGCTAGAAGTACTTTAATGCTGGGCATTACCAATGAACATCAGTTAAAGTTTAACTCTATAAAGGATGCTAAGCTGTTGCTGGAAGCTGTAGAAAAGAGATTTGGTAGGAATGCAACTACTAAGAAGACTCAAAGGAATCTCTTTAAGAAAAAATATGAAAACTTCACTGCTCCAAGCTCAAAAATTCTTGATCAAACTTTTGATAGGCTTCAAAAGCTTATGAGTCAGTTGGAGCTTTTGGATGAAAAGCTTTCACAAGAAGATGTTAATCAAAAGTTATTAAGAAGGTTGTCACATGAGTGGAACACACATGCTGTTGTGTGGAGGAATAAAGCTGAGTTAGAAACAATGAGCATGGATGATATCTATAACAACCTCAAGGTGTATGAACCAGAAGTTAAAGGGATGTCTAGCTCAAGTTGAAACACACAGAACATAGCTTTTGTGTCCTCTTTAAATAACAACACTAACATCACTAATGAAGCAGTTAATACTGCTCATGGAGTTTCTACTGCTAGTACTCAAGTTAATGCTGCTAACTTTACAAATATTGATAACTTGAGTGATGCTGTTATTTGTTCATTCTTTGCTAGTCAACCAAATAGTCCTCAACTTACACATGAGGACTTGCAACAAATCCATCCTGATGACATAGAAGAGATGGATTAGAGATGGCAAATGGCCATGTTAACTATGAGGGCTAGAAGGTTTTTGAAGAATACAGGAAGGAAGTTTACCATTAATGGCAATAAGACTATTGGTTTTGATAAGTCCAAAGTGGAGTGCTACAACTGCCACAAGAGGGGACATTTTGGTAGGGAGTGCAGAGCTCCAAGGAATCAAGACTACAAGAATAAGGAAAGCTTAAGAAGGAATGTGCCTGTAGAAAACCCTACTTCTACAACTTTGGTGTCATGAGATGGTCTTGGTGGATATGACTGGAGTGATCAGGCAGAGGAAGGACCTAATTATGCACTCATGGCTTACTCATCTTCAAGTCCTGAGTCAGAGGTATCCAATGATTCAAATTGTTCAAAATCTTGTATGGAAATTGTTAAATTACTTAAATCTCAAAATGATCAACTGTAAAAAGATTTAGAGAAATCTAGTTTAATGGTTTTAGGTCATAAAACAGGTTTAGAATCAATGGAAGAAAAACTTGAATTTTATAAAAAGAATGAGTCTGTTTATGTAGAAAACATTAATGGCTTAAAATAAGATATTCAAGTAGGAGAAATAATTATTAGAGAGCTTAGGAAGAAGCTTCAAAAAATTCAAAAAGAAAAAGATAGCATTCAATTTAATGTAGATAAATTTGAAAATGCATCTAATAGTTTAAACAAGCTCATAGAGTGTCATATTGTTGATAATTGCAAGAAAGGTTTATGCTATGAAAAATATAATGTAGTTCTACCTCCCTACATAGGAAATTTCATGCCTCCAACACCTGATTTGTCTTTTACTAGTTTAGATAAGTTTGTTAATAAGCCTGTAGTTGAGAACAGAAAGTCTAATGAAGAAGTGTCTAAGGTAGTTAGGAAGTCTAATGATTCCCCAATTATTAAAGATTGGGTGTCAGATAGTGAGGAAGAAAATGTGTCTCAAAATAAAACTGAGAAGAAAACTGTTAAGCCTAGTATTGCTAAGATAGAGTTTGTCAAACCACAAGAGAAAACTGCTAGGAAAAATGTTAAACAAGTTGAGAAACATAGGCAAAACACTCACAGTCCAAGAGGCAATCAAAGAAATTGGAACAATATGATGTCTTAAAAACTAGGAAGCAATTTTGAGATGTTTAATAAGGCATGTTATGTGTGTGGAAGCTTTGATCATTTGCAAGTTGATTGCAATTACCATCAAAAATAGTTTCAAAATTAAAGGATGGTAAAACCTATTTGGAACAATACTCAAAAGGTGAATCATCAAAATTTTGCTAAAAAGACTCACCTATATGCTAAAAAGAACTTAGTTCCAAGAGCAATACTAATGAAGTCTGGTTTAGTATCAGTTAATACTGCTAGACAAGTTAATACTGCTCACTCAAAAACAACAGTGAATGCTGCTAGACCAATGTCATATCTTTCTAAAACAACATATTCAACTGTTAAGAGGCCCATTCATAAGAACACAGCATTCAAAAACAGTAATATTGATCAAAGGGTTAATACTGTTAGTGGTAAAAAAATTAATACTGCTAGGCCAAAAGCAGTAGTTAATGTTGTTAAGGGAAATAGTTTTAATGTTGTTAAGGCCTCAACTTGTTGGGTTTGGAAACCAAAGACTAAAGTTTTAGACTATGTTTCTAAACACAACAGTGCATCAATCACCCTAAAGAATTTGATTATATTGATGCACAAGGCAGATCCAAGTCAGTGATGGCTTGGGTCCCCAAAAGAAATTGATTTTCTTATCTAACGTGCAGGGTAATCCACAAATGGATTTACAGGATCAAGGAGTGATTGATAGTGGATGCTCAAAGAACATGACAGGGAACATGTCCTATCTTACAGACAATGAAGAAATAGATGGAGGATATGTTGCTTTTGGAGGGAACCCTAAAGGAGGGAAAATCACAGGAAAATGTACCATTAAAACTGGTAATCTAGATTTTGAAAATGTGTATTTTGTGAGAGAGTTAAATTTTAATCTCTTTAGTGTCTCACAAATGTGTGATAAAAAGAATAGTGTTCTTTTTAATGACACTGAATGTATTGTTTTATCTCCAAACTTTAAGTTAATTGATGAAAGTCAAGTTTTACTTAGAGTTCCTAGTAAGAACAATATGTATAGTGTTGATTTAAAGAACATAATTCCTAAAGGAGGTTTAACTTGCCTTTTTGCAAAAGCCACATCTGATGAATCTAAACTTTGGCATAGAAGACTAGGTCACTTAAATTTTAAATCCATGAATAAATTGGTTAAGGGAAATCTGGTAAGAGGTTTACCTTCTAAACTTTTTGAAAATGATCAAACTTGTGTTGCTTGTCAAAAGAGAAAGCAGCACAAAGCCTCTTGTAAGTCCAAAATAGAGAACTCAATCAGTCTTCCTTTACATTTGTTGCATATGGACTTGTTTGGTCCAACATTTGTAAAAAGCCTTATGAAGAAAATGTATTGCCTAGTTGTCATAGATGATTACAGTAGGTTTACATGGGTTTTCTTTCTAGCTACTAAGGATGAGACTAGTGGCATTCTTAAGTCCTTTATAACTGGGATAGAGAATCTAGTAGATCACAAGGTTAAGGTGATTAGATTTGATAATGGGACAGAGTTCAAAAACAGAGAAATGAATCAGTTTTGTGAGATGAAAGGTATTTTGAGACAATTTAATGTAGCTAGAAATCCTTAACAAAATAGAATTGCTGAGAGGAGGAATAGGACTAATTGAGGCTGCTAAGACTATGCTAGCTGATTCTAGGTTGCTAACTACTTTTTGGGCAGAAGCAGTTAATACTGCTTGCTATGTGTAAAATAGAGTGTTAGTAGTTAAGCCTCATAACAAGACCCCATATGAACTTTTTCATGGTAGAACACCAACTTTAAGTTTTATGAGACCATTTGGGTGTCCTGTTACCATTCTTAATACCATAGATCACTTAGGAAAATTTAATGGTAAGGCTGATGAAGGTTTCTTTGTTGGATACTCTTTAAATAGTAAAGCCTTTAGAGTATTCAATAGTAGAACAAGGATAGTGGAAGAAAACTTGCATATTAGGTTTAGTGAGAATACACCTAATGCTGTAGGTAGTGGACCAGATTGGCTATTTGATATTGATGCACTAACAATGAATTATGAGCCAATTGTTGTAGGTACACAGTCTAATGGTCTTGCATACAAAAGCAAGTGATAATGCACGTCAAGCTAGAAAGGAGATAGAACCTGTCAAGGATTACATTTTGCTACCATTATGGACTGCTGATCTACCATTTTCCTAAGATCCAAAGAGTTCTCATGATGATGGATCCAAACCTTCAAGTGATGATGGAAAGAAGGTTAATGAAGATCCAAAAAAAGATAGTGAATGTAATGATCAAGAGAAAGAAGATAATGTTAACAGCACTAACAATGTTAATGCTGCTAGCACAAATGAAGTTAATGTTGTTGGTGGAAAAACAAGCATTGAACTTTTAGTTGATCTAATAATGCCTGCTTTGGAAGATTATAGCATATTTGACTTCGCAAGAGATGATGAAGATGATGGTGTAGTGGCTAACATGAACAATTTGGATACAACAATCTATGTCAGTCCTATTCCAACTATAAGAATTCATAAAGATCATCCTCTTGATCAAGTGATTGGAGATTTGCAATCAGCTACAAAAACAAGAAAGATGTCAAAGAATTTGAAGGAATATGGGTTTGTTAGTACTATTTGATAACGCTCAAATTGAGTATATTTTTAGTAGCGTTATCCGTACTTTTGTATATGATATTTGACTATTTTAATATGCTTTTATTACTTAATTATACCAAAGTGTGTTTGCAAGTATATTTATAGCCAAGTATAAAAGAAGCAAGAAAAAGACAAAGAAACAAAGAATAAACAAAGTTTTATGCAGGTACGAAGAATCCCTCATAAATAACAAGCTCGGGAAGCAATTCAACAACAAAAGAGTGAACCATACAAGCTTCCAAGGCCCAAGATAGAGTTTAAATGAAGTTTTATTGATGTATAATGACCCACGACGAAGCACGACTCAAACGGGAAGCTAATACGCAAAATCAAGAAATATATATTTTTGGTCATGTGGCTAGCCACACGGCAGGAGCTCGTGCCGCCCAGCAGGAGATATTGCCGCCTGGCAGAGGGTCGTGCCGCCCGGCTCTTGGAGCCCACATTTTTCATTTCACTCTAGAAGAAACCTAAATAACCAAAAAGGATCTAGACCCTCTAAACTGACTTTGGACAACCCTTTAGGTCCTGGAACCGACATAAAATTGTAGTATAAATAGGAGACCCCTATGCCTCATTTTAACACACACCTCACTATATTCACTAGGTTTTTCACATAGAAAAACCTACCCCTTCAACCAAATCTAAATTTCCTCCACCATATCTAACCCAATAAACCAGAAACCTCTCCTAAATTCATAAAGATTGTTCAAGGGCTGAAGAAGATGCTTTGATATGATTTTCTGGGTTGTTTAGAGGAGTATAGTCGATTGGAGGCTTAAAGGTTGCTTTAATCCTTCCTCTTTACTTATTGTAATCTTGATCTGGGTAACTTTCTTTTATATTTCATAATGTTTATGTCTCATATTCATGTTGGATCTTGTTATTTGATTAATATGATTATAAAGTAGTTTTATATTACTTGTTTGGAACCATGTGAATTATTGATATGGATTGTTTGGACTTTTAGTATGTTTGAATATTGATTTGCTTAGGAGTTTGCTTTGATCAATACTTGTCTAATTATCTTGTTGATGAATCATGATTTGATCTATAGGTCGAAAGGATTTCATCTTATGATTTGTTTCAATATATTAGTGCACGAATATGTTGATATTTCATACTTGACACATATGAATAAACAAGCTAAAAAGACTAGTAACGATTGATTCAAGAGTATAGGTCGAAAGGACTCTTATGAACAAATGAGTTAAATCTTATTTCTCACAAAAGGTGCGTAACTACTTGGTTTTATACTAACGTTCATAGGTCGAAAGGGTGCGTTGTTATAAACCATTTGTATGCAATTCCATGACATGACCATTTGATTGGAATTGTGTTCCTTAGATTTTGTGTACCTTGCTATTTGTTTAACCAACATCCCGAACAATCCATTGATATATTCACTAGTTCCAAACAAGTTGCTCTAATTATTTGATTGCTTTCTTGTTAAATTCGCATCATTATCATTTCCGTATTAGTTGTTGCTTATATGGTATTTTGGGACGTGACAACCATTTTACCACTTTCGTGCTTATTGATACTTAGATTCTACACAACCAAAAACACCCAAATCCTAGTGAACGACCTCGGCTTACCACAAAAAGCTAGCTACAAACGAAAGGGTCATACTTGCCCATGCGTTCTTAGCTTATTTGGTAATTCGTGTTATAAATTTTAAACTAGTAGTCGCGAGACACATCAAGTTTTTGGCGCCGCTGCCGGGGATTTGTGTTGTGTTTTCTTGTTTAGAATTTTTTTTATTTCGTCTTATATCATTTGTGCTTGTTTTTGCTTACGGAAAAATCACCCAAAACCACTCAGAACTGCTTTACCGCCCCGACACACCTTTTTGCCGCCTGGCTCTCCCCTCGTCGACCACACTACCGCCCGGCAAGACTGCTCTGCCGGCCGGCTGAGAGAGTTCTGAAAAAAAGAAAAAAAAACTTAGTTAGTTAGTCAATTTATATATAAAAAAATATACAAAAAGATTTTAGTTCTTATTTAGTTTATCTTTTATTCTTATACATCGTTAGTCATTTGGTAAATCGGCTTACCCATTGTAACAAACTATAAGAGAGGTATAAGGTAGGTCACTTTGCTTCCCTAAAGAAGTCGGGTTTTTAATATGCTTCGCGCTGACCCGCTTCTCCGCTTCTTTGTGTGTTCAATGGAGCTACCAAAAACCTTTGATAGGATGATGTCAAGATTATCTAATAGTTGTTAAAGTTATTTTTCTTTTACATCATATAAAATAAAATTTTAATATTCAAAAATATTTTTCCTTTTAGTTTAAGTTACTCTTTTTATTTTATTTCCTATGACTTTTTGCAAATCGCTCCGGGTTTGTATAAACCCGCGTTCTTGGGGTAAACATCTCACTAGTCCATTCCGCGAACTTAAACGAAAAATCAAAAAGAGGACTAAACCCGATAAGACGTCGAACGTACCCCTCAAAATCGAATCACCAGTTACTCATGTCAAACAACCGTTCATCGAGGAACTTTTTGTTGTAACGCCCAAAATCAAAATATTGATGAAGAAATTCGAAACTCCGCCCGATTCCCCACCCATAATCATCATTGATCCTGATGACCAACCGATGTGGTCAAACACTAGGACCTTTGCTCCAACACCTAGTTCCGCTATTATCCAACGCCCTATTTATGACAATTTTCGTATCAAGGGTACCCACATGCAAATGATTCAGAATAATCAATTTGATGGGCGAATCCGGTCTGATCCTCACCGACATATTGCCAATTTTCTTGAGATTAGTAGCCTTTTCCAATATGGTGAAAATCAAGAGGAAGCGGTTATGTTGAGGACATTTTCTTTCTCGTTATGTGAAGAAGCTAAGATTTGTTTGAATGAGCTTAACGAAGGAACTTTTACTTCGTGGAATGAAATGAGAGAAGCTTTTATAAGCCGATACTTTTCTCATGCAAAGTTTAAATGTCTCCTAAATGATATTCGTAGCTTTCACCAACTCGTTAACGAAACTCTCATTGAAGCTTGGATCCATTTGAAAGAAATGCTTCGCATTTGTTACGGACATGGTCTAACCAAAGGCACAATAGTTCATATATTCTATCATGGTTTAGACGGTCCAACAAAAGGAATTCTCGACACCGGAGGAATATTCCTCTACAATATTCCCAACGAAGCTTTTAAAATCCTCGAGGATAAGGTTCTTTTCCAACTCGATTTCTCAGGTGGATCCCAAAATAGCCCCAAACCAAAAACTGTTGTTTCCATCAGTGGAAATAACATCAATCCCGATCTTGCCATATTGGTGGATAAATTCGAAGCTCTCGCTACAAAAATCGATTCAGAATTCCTGATCATAAGGAAAGAGCTTAAGGAGATGCAAGACGGTCGTAGGGACAAACTTGCTTTAGATGACTACTTGAAGGATGACACGCCGATGTGTGAACCTAATGAAGTGAATTATGTCTAAAGATATCACGGAGGATATCACGACCATGAACCTATAAATTCGTACTCCTATCCAAACTACAACTCACATCGATCATGATATTTCGAATTTACCAAAACCTCAACGGAGCAGATGATGAGAGAGTAGATGGCTAGTCAAACAAAAGCAAATGAGTGTATGAAGAATCAGGTAGTTGAATTGGAAAATTAAATCAATCATTGATTAAGGAACCACCAAGCGATAATCCAAAACTTGGAGAGGGAATTTGAGTTTCTCTTGCCTACCGAAACCCTTCCCCTGCCATAAATACAAAACCAAGACATGAAATTGTCTATAAAATACCCTCAATCCGAAGCGATAATGATAAGGGTGATGTTAAATTCATTTAGGAGGAAGAAAATGAGCCTAATCCAACCATGCCAAACCCAAACCTAATCATGTCTAACTCACCGAATGTATCACCATTTCTTAAGGATTGCACCGTGCATATCCCGTACACTCAAGAGAAGGTGTTTAAACACGATAAAATATCAAATCATGTTGATGACAAAGAATTAATATCATTTGTTGGCATTGAAAATGAAGTGTCGAAAGGAGATATTGAGGACACGGAGAACCCAAAAAGACCAAATGTATCTCCTTCGCTCATGGAGTCCATACCAAAAATCCCATACCCTCAAGCTTTAAAAAGGGAAATTTCCAATTTGAACCGTATTGTCAAACAATCCTGAATCCTGGGGAAGAGTCTAGCTAATGACTCAATAATAAATTAAGAACTTCTCGGGAGGTAACCCGACGTTTTAATTGCTTTGTGTGCTTTAATTTCTAGTTTTTGAATAAACATGTACAAAGAAAGTTGTTTTTCAACTTGGAAAAATCTTAAGTGTAGGAGTGTTACATCTCGTAGTGTTTAGTATATTATTATTTGCATTTTGTGTGTTTTGTTTTGTTTTATTTTGTTTGAATAATGCAGTAGGTAATGGTGATGGAGGATGCTTGGAGGTGAAATTAACTAATCTCACACGCTTATGCTAGCATCTGTGTAGCATCTATCATATTGAGTTCGATCGCAATTTTTCATGCCCAGATGTCTGGTTTTCTCTTACTCTTATTTCCCTATTATTCATACTTTAAAGTTATTTTTCACATTGAGGCCAATTCGAAACTTAAGTGTGGGGGAGGTAAACAGGGAAAACGAGACTGATTTTAAAATTTTCTAATTTTTTAGCCAGTTTAAAATTTATATAGACTTGTTTGCCCTTATAGTTATTTTTACGTAATTAGGTTAATATATTAGCACTTGTGCTTGTAAATCATTACGAATACAGCAGTGAGATCACATTCGTGTGATATAAGTGTATATGCGTGATAAAGAGGCACCTTAGGATTTAACCCAAATAGCCTTTTCCGTTTACTTTTAGCTAACCACCTAAATTAACCCTTTGTTAGCACTTACTTTTAGTGCTAGATACCCTTATAAAAACCGTTGAGCCATCCTGTTCGTTTGATGAAATCCAAAAGAAAAAAAAAAGAAAAAATATATTTAACTTTAAACCTTAGCCTAACCAGTACTCAAAGTCTAAATGGTGAGTTGCTAGTTGCTTGGTTTCATGGATTGTTTTTGATGATTATGAGTTTGCCACACTTCGTCTTTGTGTGTGCCATTCCGACAAAGATGGAGATGCGCAGCTTCATTGATGTATTTTTGTGGTGTATGTTTATGCGAAGTGTGGGGGAGATGTAATGTGAAAAAAAAAGAAAAAAAGTGAATAAGTCATCGAAAAATTATGATGACAAAAATAGCCAATGAGCTATAAATTATTATGAAGATGAAGGAAGATGAAGTTTTTGAGATATCGATTAGCCAATGTGCTAAGACGTGATATACTTATATGGTTATCGATGTATGTTGAAGAGGAGTTTGTAACTATAATCATTTCCGAGGTTTGCGGTTTGATGGGTAACTAGCAGTACTAGGACTTAGACTTTTGACTTAAAATGTTCATGATACACCCTTACCAATAAAATATCCCATGCCTTATCCATACCCTTTACTAACCCTAAGCCTAACATTGTAACCCAATAAAAGTCCTCTTTAGATGTGTACACTTGGTGCTTACGCCCCATTAGTTTTTGTTTTGTTTTTTATCTTTCTTTTTCATTAATTTGCTTGAGGACAAGCAAACCCTTAAGTTTGGGGGGGGGGGGGTTGCGCCTTTTGCGCTTATTTATAAAAAAAATAAAAATATATTGATATTTTAAAAAAAAAAGAAAAAAATTTAAATTCCATTGTAGATTTCTTTTCTTATACTTTCTTGAGGTCAAGCAAATTTTCTTTTACCTGCTCGAGGGGGAGCAGAACTTTAGTGTGGGGGAATTTGATAACGCTCAAATTGAGTATATTCTTAGTAGCGTTATCCGTACTTTTGTATATGATATTTGGCTATTTTTATATGCTTTTGTTACTTAATTATACCAAAGTGTATTTGCAAGTATAATTGTAGCCAAGTATAAAAGAAGTAAGAAAAAGACGAAGAAACATAGAATAAATGAAGTTTTATGCACGTATGAAGAATCCCTCATAAAGAACAAGCTCGTGAAGCAATTCAACAACAAAAGAGTGAACCATACAAGCTTACAAGGCCCAAGATAGAGTTTAAATGAAGTTTTATTGATGTATAATGACCCAAGACCAAGCATGACTCAAACGGGAATCTAATACGCAAAATCAAGAAATATATATTTTTGGTCGTGTGGCTAGCCGCGCGGCAGGAGCTCGTGTCGCCCGGTAGGAGATATTAACGCTTGGCAGAGGGTCGTGCCACCCGACTCTTAGAGCCCACATTTTTAATTTCACTCTAGAAGAAACCTGAATAACCAAGAAGGATCTAGACCCTCTAAACTGACTTTGGACAGCCCTTTAGGCCCTAGAACCGACATAAAATTGTAGTATAAATAGGAGACCCCTATGCCTCATTTTAACACACACCTCACTATATTTACTAGGTTTTTCACATAGAAAACCTACCCCTTCATCCAAATCAGAATTTCCTCCACCATATCGAACCCAAAAGACCAGCAACCTCTTGCAAATTCGTGAAGATTGTTCAAGGGCTGAAGAAGATTTTGTAGGTCCAAAGTCCTGGATCTGTTTAGCCTTTTGTAAGACAATAACTAACTTGAATAAATCCAAATCAACTATATGAGAGACAATGACTATGAATACTTTGTGCTAATGCGGAATCTTAACACAAGTACTAAGAAGAACACAATGTAAAACTTTGCTATTAATTTCTATTAGAATTCTATTTCAATCTCTTACTAAACATTGTGCCGTAGGGTTCCTTTTATACACCAAGGAAACCCTAATGGGCTTTACAAACGTGTGAAAGGATAATGCATATCATTTCCTAAGATATCTCTAAGATAACTATTAAGATAACTATTCTGTTACATAAACAGACTTAACTAGACAAGATCAGTACTAACTATAGTACTGCCAGACTTAACTTAGTACTGGCAGACTTAACTATGTCTACCAGACTTAACTCTATAACTACCAGACTTAAGTCTGTTATACAATAATTCCTAACAATCCTCCCCTAACTTGATCTTCACTTGTGAACTTTAAGTTTCTTTGGAATTATTATTGAACTGCAACATGATAATTTTCCTGTATAAACAGGTTCTTGACTTCTATCAGCAACTCTTGAAATCATCACTAAGGATATTTGCAGCATCAAATCTTTTAAACATCATGGCCAACACTTCACAGCTACATGTATAATCTTTTCAGCAACAAATAGACAGCAACATTGACTATATGTACATCAGATCATAAAGTTTCAGTCTATTCTCATCACTTCCAGGTGTGTTAACTCCTGAGAGAGGTGAATCATTGAAAATTTAAATGGATTTGATGTCTCTTTACCAGTTAGCCATTAACTCTGGAGTAGCCAATGTTTGGTTTATAAACCATGGTACATTGATAACCATTTCAACTCTTAGTACATGAAACATGGTGAGTTGAAATACCATATGATTTTTAGCAAATCATCAGCTATCAACGGATTTGATTAAGCCTTTACCAAGTAACCGTTTGCTCTTGGGCTAGCTAATCCTTTGGTGGAATCATGACATCACCCTGGTGGACTAGTAACCAGTTTAACTTTTGGAACGTGAATCATTGGTAAGTTGAGTACCATCCAGTTTTTGGTAAACTGTCAACCATATAAATGGATTTTCCACAGCCTTTACCACAAGCTATAACCTTGTGGGCTTGCTAACTCTTTACAAACACATATATGGTGAGTTGATAACCATATAGTTTTTGGTAAACTGTCAATCATTAACGGATTTAAGAAGTCTTTACAAAAGCCGTTTGCTTTGGACTAGCCAGTCCTTATGCCTATTAAGCATGGTAACCATTTGTTGTGTGGTGGTTAGCCAACACTCAAACCCTTCTCTCTTCCATTATAATCTACAATTTCCAACATAACTCCAGCAACTGATAACTTCATCACTTTCTAACACCAGCTTGCTTCTTAATCATCTTCAAAAGTGTATAACAAACTTCATTCATTTTTCCATCCAGAAGCTTCATTTTCAGCATCACTTGGCAGGCATCTTTTGATAGAGGATACTTCCTATCTGCTAACATATAAATACTACATGCCTCCAAAGTTAGACAATGTACCTCACACTTATCATAATATCTCTAACTAATTATCTTTTGCTGTAGTGGTAGCTCCAAATTGCATCTTCATCAAGAGGTAGATCAAACATAGTCCTGAGATCACTCCATAGAACTCTGTCATAAGCATCTTCAGGCCTATTCGTTCCATACTTCTTCATTATCAACCTGTACAATTCAATAAGATCCCCTCTTGTGAAATCCTTAAGCATAGCTCCAAAGCTCATATAAACTGTATCAGCTCCATTAGCTCTTATTATTTGATAAATGCTTCTTTCACCTTGTTGGAATATCTTCTAATTTGCCACAATATTAGATTTTGTATCTAAAGGAGTAGGATTCATAGCTTCTATTGATTCCTCTTTATCAGTTTCTGAATCTTCTTGTGGACTCTTATCAATGCTTATACCTTTCCTAGCCTTTTGCTTCCTTCTTTTTCCTATTCTTTTTGCTGGCTCTTCTTTTTTTACTTTAGCAATTTCTTCTTCTGTAACTGAAACTTCTTTATCATCAATCCTTTGTTTCTTTGAACTTTCTGTCTGAAGCTCTTCTCCATATCTTTTCAGCTGTGCCTTTGTAGCTTCAAAATTTATAAGAACAAAAGTATCAATCTGCTTAACTAACTTCTCAAACTCTTCCTTAATCTCTTCAAACTTCAACTTCTTCAACTGAGAAAGCTTCCATGTTCCTTGATTCTTCAAATAATTTGACATGTAAATCCTCAACTATGACTGAGTCATAGGTTTATTTCTCTTTGCCTTAGCTCTTTCTTCTGCAAAATATTTCTTTCTTTGATTCACCAAATCTACCATTCTTTTAGCAAAATCTTGTTCATGCAAATCCTTTCCCAACACATCTTGTTTCAACTATGCATTTGCCTCTAGCTTGGCTCTAATTGCATCCCAGTCCTTTTCAGTATAAAATTAAGCTTCAAACCGAACTTGAGCTTTTCTTTTCTTTTGTTGTTCTGATAAAGCTTCTTCTTCTGCCAATCTTTTAGCCAATAACGCATCCA